>JAVQKC010068977.1:0-46922 GCA_036025475.1 Philypnodon macrostomus
TTTATGGTATGTACCTGTGTGCAAATGTTGAAACTGATCCGGCAATTCGTTTTTGAGTTATCACGTTCACAGCTAGGATCTGCGGACGCGGACGAACACCGACGTGATTCCATAATATCGGCGATACGCTGTTTTCGCCGATATAATAATTCTATCCTTCACCATAAACCCTACTTTTTTGTAACGTTAACTCTTTTGCTCCAGTCACCTCCATTCTGGAATTTTGAACATTCCATATGACAAACGGGTCAATGGTAATTTTAATTACTCCTTTTAGCCCCACTGTGCATACATTCTGCATTCATGTTTAAGGTGTTGTCCAGAGTGAAAGGAGTGATGGTGATGATAATGTCTGCAATGGCTTCCTCATAGTCCACCTCAGCACTTCGCTGGTGAGCTCTCAGTGGGCCTGTCCACAACATCCCCTTCCCCTAATCACGGTAACCCAGCCCACCTTGAGCCAGCGCTTCAGCATACTCAGCAGTCCTGTGTAATCAGTAATCAGCCTATGTCTAAGCCTCTGCCTGCCTCTACAGCGACTGTCCTGTCAGTCAAGTGTTATGCACAAACAGGAAGCACTTACACTGCATATGAGACATGACCATAGGATTTTTTTTTTACATTTTCCATGCCATTTTTCTTTATATTAATTCATTCAGCTTGGATTACTACTGCACTATGCTGCTACAGCCAACGCAAACGATAGAAAAATTAGTATCACTTTGGAGATTCTTCACCTTTTGATGTAGAAGTATTTTCAGCTCCAAAAAGGGACAGTGCCTCAGCATAATAGGATTACTCAAACATGCATGAATGACTTTGTCGATAGGACCAGTACATGCAGAGTTAATAAAAAAACACACACACACACCAAGTCATCTCTTTTTTGTCAATCTAGGAGCTGATTCTCTGTGCCTTCCCCCAACTAAGAAACTATAGGCCTTTAGAATATTTTGATGTGCGAACACACCCTATTAAATTCATAGCTGTATGTGACACACTTCAGTGGTCTGTTTTCCATTACTGCATGTTCCATCTCCAGATCAAGGACATTATAGTCTTGGCATTTCCTTCTAGACATTTTCAAGTGTCTTACTCATATCTCTTCTGTCAGTGGAGAGGTAGCAGCAGCTTGCAGTGGCATCTTCTCTTTCACCACCACTCTGAGTCACTCTTATTCACTATGGATCACTCCTGCTTCACCAGTAACCGCCGCACCTTGGGAACAGCGCGGGTGGGTGTCATTAGTGTTGCCACGGAGACCTCCATCACCCCCTCCTCATCTTTATTTTTATGAATTCTTTCACTAATCTAAGCCAGACACAAGGAAACGGAGCTATATGATTTAATAACCAGTTGATATATAACCCCATCATCATTCCACACTTTAATTCACTCAAATGACAGCGTACATGCATCCGTTTACTCCAGGTCACCTTTATCATCTCCCCAACAATCCTACCTGGGTTCTTTTCATTGAAGATAATAAGATGCCTAGGCACAGGACTCGTGTCATAGATGTAGGATACTGTAAAAATCTTGCTCACTTTGTATATTGTGATACAACACAATTGACTCGAAATTCAAAGGTTGCCCAGCCAACCGGTATACTCATTTCTAACTACTTTAGTTTCACAAGGTCTTTTCTTCTTTTGAGATTAGAAGAGAGAGTGTTATTTGTTATTATAAATACTTAGAAAATGTAAAAAAAATAAATACAAATAGATTACCAGTCAGTTAATTACTGTTAAGTCAATTACAAAAGTTACGATTGTAAAAGCAGTGCAATTTTCTTAATTCACACACACTATTGTTTTTAAATGGACATTTTATGAGCCACAGCAGTATCCAGGGGCAGAGGCTGAGTAGAGCTATCAGCTGTGTTAATCAGTGCTTCACTCTGAGCTGAAGGCTGCTGTGTGTGTGCTTCAGAGCTGTTAGATCAGAAATCCCAAATGAACATGTCCTCCACCACAGCTACAGTTTGTGCACCATAGATTTATTTGCTTTGGTTCAATAGAAAATGAATCATTCTGAAACTCCAATTTAACCATGCAATATCCACAAACTAACGCACAGTAGTACAGCTAATATATTTTTTCTGGGTGTAATTTGGCCCCTAGTTAATTCTGCTGCTGATTAAAAAAAGCACACATCTGACACTATTGAATGTATGAGGTGTTTTCAGTGACGTAGGCCTATTATTAGTCAATGTAATATTTGACTTAAACATGTTTACCAGAAATGTGTTGACACATATGGGTCATCAGTGTGATCATCAACATAGGCTTCAGTCACAGATCACATTGTTTACTGTATCCCATCACATTCTATATTTCTGTCATGTATTCAATATGCGAATAGAAACCAGGAATTGTTGTTTTGTTTGAGTTTTGTCTGAGCTGTGTCTGCGGTCCTATCTAAATTGTGATGGTTCTTTTCACTTATATGCACTATCTGATGATATACGGCACAGATTGAATTTTTCATCTATAGCCCCCACTTTCTCCTTCCTTATTAATATCCTTGCACATATCTGCAATCTCGCCTCCATTTCTTCTCATATAAGCAGCGTCTCTATGGCTTTTGTGTGACTGTTATTGTGTGTGTGTGTGTGTGTTGTGTTCATTACTATGACAGGAGTGTGCCGTTAATCGCTGTGAGCTGAGGAGGAAGGTGAGACAGGCCTAGGTTTATAATGGGGAACAGCATGGTGCATATGGTACATAAACACATCACGGCCACCAATGTGGGCTCCCCGCAGTCACAGAGCCGACCACTGAACAGTATATGGACACAATCTCAGCTAAAGAGTTATTACT
The DNA here is from genome assembly GCA_036025475.1 of Philypnodon macrostomus. Classification (NCBI taxonomy): domain Eukaryota; kingdom Metazoa; phylum Chordata; class Actinopteri; order Gobiiformes; family Eleotridae; genus Philypnodon; species Philypnodon macrostomus. The sequence continues at coordinate 2,823 of JAVQKC010068977.1, forward strand.
GTGAATGTAACAAGTATGGGCACACAAGTGGTGGGCTGTCAAACAAGTGAATAACAAGTGATGTCAAAGGCGAGGAACTGGTCTGAATAAAAACATTTTTTCATATTTATGTTTTCAAAAGGCACATACTAAAAGATGGAGAAAGAATAACTTGATCTTACAAAGTAGTTTATTCCTTATCACCAATAGTGTAAACATGCAGATTGTATGTTCCCATGTTTGTCATGGTTTGGGGGCGGGGCCTCTTGCTCGTTAACAATATTAAAACCCTTAGAAATCACACAATGTTTGATTAAGGTGCCCGTTGGTTTCAGTTGTGGCAGGCGTATGGGGCCGTTTCGCCGATATACACCTTGCTGTCGGGAACGACAGCGTAGGCCTAGTTTGATTCTGTCATTAATACAAAAATATATTTATCTATTGTTCTGTGAGCTCCAAATCATCATTTTATATAAGGCGTTTCAACTAACACACAAATTGAAGAGTGTGTTATACGTCAACATTGTTCATCTTCTACCACTTAATAACAGTTAAATCATCTTCAACATTAACAAATACTGCTGAGTTATAAATACAGTTATTAATGTTGAATTTCTAAGTTATAACCTCACATAAAATTACCCACATTTGTGGTAATTAAGTATCTAAACTGCTTATTCATTAAAATGTAATTAATGACATATTTATTATATTTAAGCTTCATTACTGCAAAATAGTGAGCTGTTATTTACCTTTTCTTTTTAGACAAAAACTCACAAAAATACAACAAACAACAATAAAAAACAAACATAGAAAAACAACAAATACAACAAAAGAGGAATGGGGAAGGGGAAATGGGGGTCTATAAGACTTCTATACAGTATTACAGTATGTGATATGGTAATTAACATTAAGGTCAGCCAGAGGTCAATAACTCATAATGATTCATTTCCCACCCCAAAATTAAAAAAATAATTGAACAATACATTATAAAAATATCTACATATTATTACACATCTATATTACGTATACATACCCCACACATTCGTTACTTGCAATTATGTACATCCATGTACTCTAAACCATATACACAACTCTGTATAGAGTAAGTCTTTGATGTAGGTCAATTACAGACTTGCTGTGTCTCCCACTATGCCTCGTATAGTGAGACATGCATCGTATAAAACACAGCTTCCGCTATGTTTATATACTCTGAAACCACTTCCTATATAGTTTTAACTCAAAACATCTAGTTTTTTCCAGTAGTTTGTCTTAAGGTAGACCATTGCTTAATAATATTGAATGTGGTTCAAATGTTTTCCACAGATCATTTAGAATTCCCTTCTAACAACCACTGGTTCATTTAAATTGTGTATTCAAATGTTATATTTTATGCAATTACACTGATATATTGCGTTCTCAACCCTGGTCAAAACTGTGGGTAATTTATGCAGTGATCACATTGAGCTAAAAGGGGCGGCTCGTTGGCATGTGGAGGGTATGTGCGACTCCTATGTTCTTCTTAATTGAGGGAGCAATCTTGTTAAGTAATGGTCAGATATGAACACACAGTGGGTCTCGGAGGTGGGTGTGACACAGAGAGCAGAGAGGAGAAATGGTGAATAACCTTCTTATGAAACCTTCATTAGGAACTGTCAGGCTGCTTTGATTAACATTAATGGGCCCAGGCCATCTCTCAAACGTGCCTCTGCCTCAGCTCTGCAGGGCTTTTGATCAGTGCTCTGCTTCACCATATGCCCTTATATTTTAGCCTATCAAATACATGTGGTCAAATGTGTTCAGAATACTCGGTTAGACACTAAATATTGCACCTGGTCACACGACTGGCCCAGACATGATCGAACAACTGGACTCATAGTGAAAAAACACCCTTTCACTCAGAGACAGTTAATTCCCACTGACAGATGAGACCATATACCACTTTTGGTTTTATGTTGATAGACACAGTAGTTGTAGAGGTAACCATAAAACACACAAAATCAACAGCAGATTCTTCTATTTAGTGCCTGCCTCCAGATCATTTGAAACAGTAGACGTTTACCATAACTTGATATAAACACATCCTATTTCTGATTGCTATTGTTCACTATGTCTGGTATATTATACTGTACATTTCTTTCTACCAACCTAATGAAGCCCTCACCCTGCTGCAGCACCAATAATAAGGCCCTATTTCCCCTCCCCCAGCCTCTCCATGAGCCCTGGACACCTGCAACCCCCACAAGCCATACTTGTCTTCTTCTTCCCTCTCCTTTTTATGCAGATACCTCGTACCTTTGGTTCTCTCCACACTGCTTGTTGGTAAAACCGTGTGGTCCAGCTCCATTCATCTCTGTCAGCCTGCATTAGTGGCATGAGGAGAACGTGCATACACTCTTCTTACACACTGGTCCGTTCTGCCATGGGGGGTGGGGAGGCCGTGACAGCAGGCCTCTCCAAAGCTGCCCAATGAATATAGATCACCTTCCTATTGCAAGCACAGGGGCCCAGGGACCATCACTGGCCCTCTGGGACTATAGGCCTAGGTCACACCTCATATGTGGACATGCAGATACACAGTGTGTTTAGATAGAACTATTGGCTTTGGGACCACAAACAACGCCCCAATCAACCACCACCTGGAAGGGCACATGTTTCACAGTTTGGTAAAATGTATTTCACAGAGAGTCGTGTTGGAGGTTTGGAAGAATGCAGCTTGATCTTGGGAATAATGTTGGCAAATATAACCAGATCTGAAACCACTTTTTTTTTTATTAATAAAAAACCACATGAGTAAAAATGTACAGTATGTAATAATTGTGACCCAAGTGTAAAGCACGCTCATCACAGATTGGTGTGAGTCAGGAGACAATACTAGATGCTGTGGTTTACAGTGTCATGGGAAGAGTGGTATTATACATCTGCACTGGACTACATGTCATTTATTGTATTTGCATTTGTATTATTTATTTTTATGTGAGTACTTCTACCTCTGTACATAGAAAAGAGATAAAGAGCAGAAAGAGCGGGATCAAGTCCTCCACTGTTGTTGATGGAGCAGTTGTGAGATGCTTGCTGCAGTAGCACTAATGACACTTCTGTATGGTGTGTGGCTTTGTATACTTGTGAGTCTATATGTGTCTATATGTGAGTCTATATGTGAGTCTATTGTGTTGAAAATGTGTGTGAGAGCAGGACTCAGCATCAGACCAGCCCTGTTGCTGCTCACAGCAGTGTGCCACTGTGGATAGGTAATCTGTCTTGTTGTATTGTTGGACTCTGCTCATGTGCCCAATCCCCTGCAAGCATGCAGTAGGCATCCTAATCTGCTTGGAGAATTACTAAACCAGCACTAAGCTCAATGCAGCACTTTCTTGAAAAACAATAACAGAGGGATGTAGATTTTTGCTCTTTGTTGGTAATTGGTTTTATATAGAACACAGATTGTTCATCTTATTCCCACCAGCAAGAACAAGCAAATAATATACATAAAAATAAAGCACCAAAATGTGAAATATAGAAGAAACTAGTGAGGTATCTTTATGAAAAAACATGGCCCTGAATGACTGTATGTATGAAAACAGAAGTGCAGGTACTGTAATCCTAAGCAAAATGAATAGGATCACTCATGCTGATCTCATTAGATGAAAATGACCCAGTTGGTGTAAGCAGATTGCAGATGAGTGGGTCACTCTGAGTGCTAAATGCCACAGGTGTAGAGGAAGGATCATGCTAGCGATCTTGAGAGGAGAGAAGCATTAGTAAGAACTCATGCTAAGATGGTTTAGTCTGTTACCCCATACATTATTATGACTATATGAGTGGATATAACTGTTGTAGCAGTTACCTAATAATAACCTGTATTATGTAGTGTTTGTGTTCTTGTCTGCAAACACAAACACTACACAGAAAGAAGACCACGCCCACCGCTGTAAAGTCATAGTGGCATCATTCATGTCAACTCCCTGACACTATGTGTGTTCAGGTAACCAGTATTGAGGCTGCCCTTCCAAGATCTAGATGCACAATTGCCACGCAGTGATGGCTAATCTATCCCTGGGCTATTTGAGGTTCAAATTGCTCACAAACCCTCTGCTGACATGGAAATATAAAGAGAATGACACGCAGGCCCTAGGCTGAAGTGCTCAGGGTAGCTATTAGACCAGAGCAACAGGAATGGCAGATTACAGAGAGACAGAACAGACAACGGGCCACATTCCTGCTCCATGCCAAGGCTGTCTGTATTACACACATGATTATTCTTTACATTACCTCTTTACAGCCACTCATGACAGGCCTTATGTTGAAACTAAACCTGTGAAACTGGTCATTCGAACATTTGTTTACGTAAAAGATGAAGATGTTCTGTGTGTTGCAGATGTTGGCGCAGCACTAGAGACAGTAATGGTGTGCAGATTGTGTTTCAGTCTTTCTACTGAAGTGCCTCAGTCTGCTGCTGTTTCTCACCATCTGCATCTCTTCAGCTCCAGTGTTCAGAGATGACTTATTGAGTGCTTATTTCAGTTTGGCCTCTGCCATTCATTGCCATTTATTATTTTCTCTTTATTAGGCCATTCTCTGTAAACCCTAGAGATGGTTGTGAGCGAAAATCCCAACAACAATGCCATGTTTATACATTTCCTCTTCATTCTGCTGGGTTGGGTCTGTTAATGTGCTTCATGACAAAACCAAACAGCTCAGGAATGGGATGTGATGTTTTATATATTTTTTTTTTTTTTTTTTAATAATTAACTTTTTTTTTATCATTTACATTTTTTATAATTGTATAATTTTTATAATTTTCTTTATTTTTATCATTTTTATTTGTATTTTTTGTTACAAGTTAATTTGTTTGCTTTTTGTTTTTTTCAGTAATTTTATGCTAATTTGTCCAATTCTTTTTTCTCCCATGTTTTCCACAGATCGTCCTTCAGATGACACATATGGGGATTATTTTTAGATTTCTGGTCTACCCACTTCCTGAATTGTATAATAATAATATATTTACATACAGATATTATTGTTATTCTGTGATTAGTTTGTCATTCTTGTATGGTTGCATCATGACTCACCTTCCAGGCTAAAGCGAACCAATAAAGTGTAATGTATACCTCCAAACTACTAATGTAGGTCAGAACTCTTCCATTACCAGCTGTTTTCTCTTTCACATTACAGTTTACAGCCACTCTTCCATCAGGGCACAAAACATGTTATGTGCAAAAATGCATTGATTATGTTGTTGAACGTGTTGAGTCATCAGAAAAATTAAAATAAACCTCAACTGCAAATGAGTGAAGTGACAGCATTTCTGTTCAAGTACAAACCCATCCTTGGAATTCCTCTTGCCCAAATACAGTCCCTGGTTATTACATCTGTTACATGGTTTAAGTGACATTGAAAATTGTATTTATTTGTTTAATAAACAAGGACAATTCACAGAAAACATTAATCTCCAACAAGAAGTACCAGACTGAGCTAATAGTTTTTTTCCATCTGTAGTCCTTGGGCAGGTCACACAATATTGACATGACAGAAAGTGCTCATTTACTGGGATTGTAACATAGAACCATATCTAGGGTTTACACTGAATCATATGAAAAAGAGAAAATATTAGCAGCCAGAGAATAGCCACTGGTTTGAGATGATAAACACTGGTTTAACTTAAACAGTCACTTGTTTCAACCTGAAAACAGCCTTGAAGCAGATTGACTCTAGGTTCTGATGGCAACTCTATTAAGTGCAATGTCTACCTAATAAAGTGGCCAGGGAGCATAGACCAAAACTCAAATGAAAGGAAGTGTATGCCTATGTATGTATGAGGTTTGCTAACGCTACAACATCACAGATAACATCGTAAAGCAAGCTCCTTCCTGTTTCTCTTTTCACTTCTTTAATGGTTGATGTCGAGGATTATTCTGGGGTTTTTGAAGCTGTGAAAAAGAGAGAGAGTGAGCTGCTGCCTGCTCCCTGACCTCTCTCGTGTAAACATGGACACACTCGGGCGAGGTGCTGAATGGTAGTGATTATGAGAGCGCTCAAAACCACACACACACATATACACAAGTATACACACAAGTACACAAACACACTGGGAGCGCTGCCAAGAAGGGAAGACCTCCGCGGTGAGGCTTCCCCTGGCCCACTGCCAGAGCACCATTCACTGAGAGAAGCTGGATAGAAGGAGGGACCCAGAAAGACATGAGGAGAAACAGGGAGGGAAAACTGCAGAAGCATTAAGAAAAAGAGCCAACAGGAAACAGTGAATCACCAAAGAAGTATTACTTTTATAATCTTGGGATTAGCACATGGTTGATAGGATAAAGTGCCTGTTGAAGCAAATGACATTAATAAGCTTAAAGTAATATACTGTAACCACATGTTGACAGTGTTGAAGCATAAAATAGGGCGGGTCACTCAGTAATTGTCACTCAGTTTGGTTGTCACAATTTGAATTCTGCCTTTGTCTCCTTGTGCAAGCCACTGCTTCTGTTTGTGTGAATCTGTTGTGGTGTGTTTGATGGTGGTTACAGAGGTATGGCTGCTATATCTCTGCCAGTTTGCCCCAGGGCAGCTGTAGCTATAGAGGCATCTTACCACAACAAGTGTGACTGTTGAGTGAAAGCATTTTTGAGTGCGGCTAAAAGTGCAATATAAATCTAATAGTATAACAGTGGAATTACATTTTAAAACAATCAATATGTTAAAAGATGCTTGCCACTCCAAATATAGGATTAACTGTGTAAACTGTATGAAGACATATTCTTACCCCTCACGTCAGATAAGTATTCAGCTTTTTGAGGTTAATAGACTTTTGTATGTGGTTTTGGTTAGGTGCTTCACCAAACAACCATGTGCCATCATCAATGTGCTGTTCTAATTCAGATAATCCATTATATCGGTGATGCATTAAAAACATAAATCACTATAAACCAATCAACTATAGCACGATGAGGGAGACTCAGACAACAGACGAAATGGACTAAACACACTTAGATCTTTGTCAGGGTCACGTGCTGTTTGCCAGGTCATGCTTTTCCTGTCCTTTGCCCGTCTGGCCTGTTATCACCGCGAGGGTTCAGGAATCAGCTGACCACAGATGACCATGTGTTGACCTCTGTAACTATCAGTCAAATCATGTGAGTTAGTAGTCTGCCTCACGTGTGCTCATCTTCATGTTCCATCAAAAAACAAGTCAAATCTCAAAGACTTATAGGGTTGTCATTATGAGTGTTTTCAATATTCAGTGTGATCTGAACATATCTTAACTGTGCTTACTTTCATCCTAAACCAGTTTGGCATTATATCACAATTATAGCATTAGAAGAACATACTGCAAAGCTTTTTTTTTTTTTTTTTTTTGGTTGATTGCACATTGGATATACAGAACTGCAGTGATGGAGCTAAGTTGCATTGGCAGACTGTGAAATGGAATTTGACCTACAGTATGTGATGTCTTGTTTAATCAAAGGTAATTGACAAAGATAGAACTTTCTTGTGACCACCATGCTGATAAACACACACATATGGCATTAATGCATTACTTCAATAGTTCTCTGAAACACTACTGTGCAAACGTTTGAGATAGTTTCAAATTTGTGCATTGAGCATTCAGAAGAAACATCTAAATCTGACCATGTTCTCAAAGTCCACTCGTATAGACTGTTTAATAATGTTCCAGAACTGGAGCAGAAGTGAATTCACTTTACAAAAAGGTAGGCTTTGTGGTGAGCATACAATGAAACAAATATTGTGGTCTTCAACATTTCTGTAAGGAAATCAAGAATTTTGCCACCAGCCATGTGTACATTAAATAAACAAACAGTGTGAGGTACATTCACTAGTGTTTCTGACTGCAGAGTAGTCGTCATTTGTCAAAATCATCTTCATTTGCATTCTTTTTTGTGGCTGATGCTAATTTCTCCATTGAAACTGTATAACAGTCTTGCCTCCAGTTGCTTCCATTCCAGAATTTAGAACTTTCTGTTGACAAACCTTGAAAGGGTCATTTTTGAGACAATGGTAAATAGCTCATCAGTCAAACCCCTATACCTTATCTTATTTTCAATTTTCCTTCAAGTAACCTTTTTCCAGCCTGCCATGCATAGTTATGTCAGAAGTTTCAGCCACTGGACGATTCAGTGAATATACAGTAAGCGGTTTCTCCTCGTGCCCTCCACTCTACAGACTCCTGCTGAGGGGAAAATGTGTCTCATTCCAATTTAATGCATGGCCAATTCCCACCTCGACAGAGCAGTAATTAAAATCCACACGCAAAGCCATTCATCAGCTAAGATGACAGAGAGCAGAGGAGAAGTGTGGGACAAGCGCTACAGTACAAGCGAATTTGGAATCTTTGGTCAGAATGGAGAAACGATAGAGACTAACAGGCCTGCACAATGCTAGAAAAATGTGCTGTGTTGAATTTGAAAGACTCTATTTTGGTGGCTTTTTGAAAGTAGATGGTCAGCTCCGACGATGGCTAAACACTAACTGACTAAACATGAATTCTATACTTTTGAATTCAGGAACATAACTTTGCTCAGTGAGTCTAAAAAGGATTTGACCTTAGTGTTTCTCGACCTGGCATTATATTTTAGCTGATTTTGCAGCGATCAACGGCTGAGAGAGGTGGAGCATGTGATGTCTTTGCATGTTCATTCTTTCAACAATCAAGTTTATTATTGTTTTGGGGCTTTTTGTGAACATTGAAAACAACCCACATTTTGAGCTCAAGGTGCGACAGTGAAAAAAGTCGATTAGCCAGTTTAAAACTAGTGCCTCATCTGGAAACCTGTTGTTCATCTTTTGACTGACACCAGAGATTTGCATTTCATTGGAAACTGAATCTGTTGAATGGCCTTCTGTAGAGTTGGTTGTTTTCTCTGGCATCAGCAAACCATTTTCACCATAAGATCACTGTATATGTTCTCCTTTTTAGGACCATCCTCTGTAAACCTTAGAAGTGGTTCTGTAAAATAAATCCCAGTACATTCACCATTTCTGAATTTCTCCAGATTATATGCATTGATTGGTTGGTTACATGTGATTTTTTTATTACATATTTGCATTCACGTACAGTTAAGCAGGTGTATCTTATAATGTGCCCGGTGAACGAACAAGACCCTGTGTTAAACCCTGCCCCTGTACAGTTTGTTATTCATTTATCCACTGCCCCATCAAAGAACACCCACCATGTCCATCCCATAGAAGGGTTTTCTGTTTTGACTGTGTTCCTGCTGTGATTACAGACACATTATATGACCCCTTGTGTTATGAGATGCAGGAGATGTGGGGGACACCAGAGGCCTTATGGGAGGTGGAGGGGTGAGTGTGTGTGTGTCTGTGTGTGATTGTGTGATTGCATTTGTGTGTGTGTGTGTGTGCGCACGTGTGTGTGAGTGTGTGTGTGCGTATGTGTCTTTGTTTGCGGCCTGTGATTACATGTGTTTCTACCCAGCAGCTGTTTGCATGTTTTAGACTGCTGCTGCCCCATGACACTTTGGAGATGCGTCTGGCGCCTCAGTGACATCACATCACCAATCATCTATAATGTGAGGCTTTTAAAAAGCTTACCACAAAACAGGACTGGGGCCATTCGATTGAACTATTCTTACAACACATTAAATAAGCAATCGCATTAATTCTATTGCATCTAAATAGGCTTTCAGCACAGTCAAAACGATTGTGCTCAGCAGCCACACAGTACCAAATACATTCAAGTTAATCAAACTAAATGTGTGGGTCAAAAATAACTATGTATTTTTATTTTCAGTATATTCATAATGTACATATTGACGGCCACTGTGCCAAATGTTGCAACTGGTGACAAGTTGAATCTAATGTATTTTTGTACGATAATGAAAATGTCTCAAATTATATACTGTATTTTTTTCTGCAAACCAACATAAAAAGGTGATGAGAAGCCATAATTATTTCCTCAATAACCAATAATAATTGCCTCATGTAATACAGTAAGAAAAATCCTCTTTAGATTATTTTCTTTCTGTTCTCAACATGTTGCTTAGGGGTTCAGTTTCAGAAAGAAATAAGACTGCATTTCTATTTCCATACTTTGCATGTTAAGCTGTCTCCTGAACATTTGTGGCATATGTCCAGGGCATCTTTCACCCCAACGTTTCACATCTGCCTCTTGTGTCTCGTCCCACGCGGCCTGCACTTGAGCTTGAATGGCCCAAAACAGGACATAGGCAGCTGCCCCAGGCCTGTCCCTTCAGAGATGGAGGGGTGTACGGGTAAGGTGGGGGTGTTCAGGTCCTTAATGAGATGCACAGTGTCAATGGCCACTCTCTCTGAAGAGGGCAGAAGAAAAGACCCCTCCGCTGATGTACCCTCTCCCTATCTGCTGCCCTCCTCCCCAGCTGGCGAGGCCCTTTTGTTAGGCGCCAGATGATACCCCAGATGCCCCAGCCCAGCCGCCCCATTCAGCCACATTCACCAGCCTCCCCTCGGGTCAAAGGTCACCACCGGGCATCTGAATGGGTCTCCGTGGCAACAGTGGAGGGAGAGAGGATGGCAGAGGAGACTTTTTGTTGTGGTTTGAGGTTGCCATGGACAGGGCATGTCATTTTTTTGTTTGGCTCACCAGAAAATAGATGTGAATGAAGTTAATGCTTTGCTTTTTGTCACCCAAAAGGTCAAAATAGCATTATATCAGATTAAATAAAATCTATAAAAAAATCTATAGACCACATAGACTTACACTAAAATGTGGTTGGGACAGAAAGGCCAACAGTAGCAGCACTTTAGCTTTAGCTTTACCCTATAGCAATAACTTTGAAAGGAGAGTAACTGTGCTGAACTAGACGGGTGTTGATGCTGAAGCCCTCTAGTGGACAAACGTATTAGTGCAGGATTCGGGCAGTACTACTTATCTTTTTACTATACAATAAAATACAGTTACAAAAGTGGTCTCAAAACTGTCAGAGTTAAGTAACGTTAGCCTACATTACCTTTTTCATTAGTGAATTAGGGAATGTATCATATTTGCCCACATTTAGCCTACATAATAATATAGAATTAAATTGATATTGCTTCAGTTCAGTAAAAATATATCTAATCTTGCCTGAAGGAAATGTATTTACTGTAAAATGCAATTGTTGCTGGAGCGTCTGTCTGCCTGGCTGCATGGGCTCTTGTCTCTTTCATTGCGGCCGCTGCTGGTCATGCTGTCCAAACAGATCAAAGGTCACATGATAAGGAGAGGGTGAACACAGGGGCCTATTCAGACGCCTGCACCAATAGCCCTCAACACGTGGGCATCGCTAAAGAAAAGACCGGAGAGGTTAGGCCCCGGAGTGCGTCTTGACAAGCCTTTAAAGAGTACTGAAAGCTTTTAGACATGCCAAAGAGTGGTGTATGGAGATGTTTTTTATGCTAATGCTTTATTTATCAGTCGCCAGTGTTACATTAGGCTCAATAACCTCATTTTCTGCACAAACATATAGGACACCAATTGCCTTTAAAATATTAAATGAAACCAACTCAAAATCCAAAGTTACATTGTTACGCTGTTATTTGTTGACATGAATTATAAGGTAGCACAGAGGCCTCTACTGCTTTAACACCTGCGCCAAAAACCCAACATTTTTAATTAGGGAGCATGAGGTCAAAGGTCTGCTCAGAACACAACAGGGCAGAAACGCTGCTGGCCCAGACCAAGTGTCACCTGCCAGCCTAAAGTACTGTTCTGTAAAGGCCTTTTGCAACTCAAGGTTCCAGCATGTTTTAAATCAGCTGTAATTGTACCTGTGTCTATAAGGTCAAATACAAGCTGCTTAAATGATTACAGGCCGTAGCCTTGACATCAGTCATGACTAACTTTATTTTTTAGTATTGCTATTGAACCATATAAATGTGCATAGAGATCAGAGGTGATCACTGTGTTTGTATTTCATCTTACAACATCTAGAGGGTCCTGGTAACTATGTATGAGTCTTACTTGGCGATTACAGTTCAGCATTCAATACGATTGTACCAACTAAATTCTATAACAGGCTTGTATATGGGTGTTGACCAGTCCTTGTGTCAGTGGGTGCTGGACTTTTTGTCTGACAGGGTTCAAGTGGTAAAATTCAACAACAAGCTGTCTGAGCCCCTAACCATCAGCGTGGGGGCCCCTCAGGGGTGCCCCCCCCCCTCCTGTTCTAACTCTATACAAATGACTGCATTTCCCATTGTCAAATTGTGAACACTATCAAGCTGGCTTTTGCCAGGTTAGTGGAGAGTTAGTTGGAACCTGGTAGCTCTATCAGCTTCTCACCTAAGCTCTTGGTGTGGGTTTGCAGTGTATAGGTGTGGTCAGAAGTGGCCGTGCATTAACTTAACTGTTACCTGTCTTTAGTCCATTTACTGGTTTGTCAGAAACCTTGAGGGTGTTACAGTGTTAACCTTTGGAATTACAGTCTGGTTTGGAAGTTGGCTTGCAGAAGAGAAAAGGACGCTCAGCTCAGCAGTACGGAGGGTCATGGGACGTGAAGTAACATCTCTATCAGAAATCTATGAGACCAGACTCAAGAGTAAAGGACTCAAGATTCTAACTGACCAGTCCCACCCTGCAAACTGGCCTTTATCCCACTGCCTTCTCACAAAAGACTGAGGAGCATTAAAACAAGGACTTCTCGATGCTTCATGACCCAGCACTGTCTGGCTATTTAACACTCTAGAACTTGATCTGTAAACCAGTGTCCTTGTTGTGTCATTGTCAATAGAGTGTGTGTGATGAATGAATATCTGTATTTTACACTAATCTCACCATACAAATCCCTAATGTGTTCGTATGGCAATAAAGTATTGAGCCTTGAATCTGTTGACCTAACGTGAATTTTTCACTTTGACCTTTTAATTGGCCAGTTATTAAATTGACCTTGATTATCTGTACATAGGTTAACTGTTTATTGTATTCTGTTGGTTTCCTCGGTTCATTTCTCATAATGTATAGTCTTTTGAAAGGATAAGGATTTGGACAGATCAATTAAATAGCTCGTATTAAAAATGCTATGCTGATTCATCATGAATAGCAGGTTTGCCCTATAGTGTACAGATGAAAACAGTTGGTTCAATCCAATATGAATACAGTATCAATATTAGGTTAATGTTATATAAAGATCAACAGATTAAATGATAATATTGGATCCTTGCAGCAGTTGGTGGAGATCCTGTTGTGTGTAGTGTATATATATTGCCAGTGGGCTTAAGCGCTCAGGTAAACATTCAGCTCCTGCCCCTCCCTTAAGCCACCACACCATCAGATAATAACATAAATAATGTTATTGTTCTCAGATCAAATGTAACTTTAGTCTGGTATTGGTTTGTGGTTTGTACAGTAATATGTCATTTCAGATTTGTGCGTTCAGAGATAATCTTGCTTGCCTGTTTGGTTAGTTGAGTTACTGCCCATCTCAAACTAGTGGCCATACCCTTTTTTAACCAAAACTGCCACTCAATGGATATCATTTATATTTCAGGATCATTCTCTGTGATCTTTAGAACTGTGTTCAGGGTCACTTAAATTGGGTTCCCTCACAATGTGTCTAACAGCATTGAGTTTCTACCATTATATTGGCTAGTTAGGTGAGTTGACACAGCATTAGAGCCAGGTGAATCTAATGAAGTGGACAGTGATTGCCAATGAAGGAATTTTCAGTTTTATTAATATTATAGACTTTGTATTTTGTGTTCCACCAGATAACCATCAAAACACTACAGCACATGTATAGGCCTGACTGTACTGTTGGACAAATAACTCTCTCTCCTCAGCTGTTTAACTCTGAGGGCTGTAACGAGAGAAGAGTGAATTATTCCTCACACATGTGGCTGACTACAGGCTACTGCCACAACACAACTTGCAAGCATGAACATGTCACAAGCTGTGCCAGAGCTTCCAACATGTGATGAACAGGCTTTCCTGGTTTCAACCCTATAATAACACAGATAGAGAGATAAGTGTATCAAGTTATTGTAGATTATGTAATGTTACAATACAGTGAGCTGCCACTATCGCCATCATCTGCCAGTACTATTAATGCTAAACTTACTAATATATCTATTCATTTATTTTCAGTATTGTTTTCTATATTTTGTCTACATTACTTTCAGGACTGTAAGTACATTAATGAATTATGAAAAGTTTGTTTTTTATGTATATACAGATACAGTAGAAACTTTACAAAGGAGAAAATTGGCAGTATTACTAACCTCTGTCACCAATGTTGATTCTTTAAAAGTGTGAAATATACCATATGCCCTTGTCATGACATACAGTAATAGGACTACCGTGTAAATACATCTGCATGTAAAGATTCTCTGTCATCCAGGTCATCACAATCAAAATAAAATGTTTTAAAATACATCTGAACATGGTAAAGTTATAAGGTTGAAGACTGTCTCACATTCAAAAGACTTTTCAGTTCTGGCAAAAAATGCCCAGTCTCTTTCAATTGTAAAATTAAGTGTGTTTTTCCTTGATTTGTTAATATTTTCATAATTTCACATTAAAAAGCACACCAGGACTGGAGTCACTTGGGTTAATGAGGATGAGACAAGATAATATAGTGGCATGTGATTAATAATTGCATGTACTTGTCTGATGTGCTGTGCCCACATGTTGAGTATAAAACTATAAAACAAGAGAAATTAGATCCATCTGCCTTCAGGACCACGGGGAGCAGCCATGACAGTGATCTGACCTCATCAAAAATACATCAAGGTGTTTCCCCTCTGGACATCTGTATGCAATGAAATATTAACCAAATGTAGCATCATCAGCACAGCCATAAACAAGCACCAGCGCCTTGCTCTGATGAAATATGTAGGTTTTCACTGAGGCAGGGGGCATGTGAGAAGTCATCCATATGTAATGTTATAATGACAATGTTGTGTTTCATACTATAGACCCTTTCAAAGGTTGTAAACAGAAAGTTCGAATGGAGGCAAGACCATAATACAGTTTCAATGGAGAAATTAGCACTAGCCACAAATTGTCACAAAATATTAGAATTTGAGTTGGTTTTGGCAAATGACAACCACTCTGCTACATGTAGGTGATGTCAGAGCCTGGTTAGGAAACATTAGTGAATGTACCTCACATGTATGTTTGTTTAAATGTACTGATTAGGAACAGTTGATTTTTAAGTTTTACTGGACCAGTAATGTTGATGACCACAATAGTTTTTTTTTTTTTATTGTATTCTCATAATTATTCTATCCCTCACCACAAACACTACTTTTTTCCAATGTTACTCCAAAGTTTCCTTCAGTTGCTTCCATTCCAGAATTTTGAACATTCCACATGAGACATTTTATAGGGTTGTTGGTGTTTCATTGTGTTGCCCTCTGGTGGACATGACACAAACAGCATTTTGAAGTTATACATCTACAGTTTTATATTCCAACATATAACATATAACAATAACGCACCGCCTGGCTAAGGTAGACTGTGTATCTAATAAACAGGTGCTCATGTTTCTATTATCTTCAACAAGTCAGTACAACCTTTTAAGTTAAAATACAGAACTATGCATGTATAAAACCCAACTGGCCAAAGTAGCTAATTTCCCAGTGTTTGGTTAGTTGGTTAGTGTTAATGTCGAGCCCTGTGACTGTGACTGTGTGTTTACAATTTCAAATTCTTGCAGACAGGGATTGCAGCAGACAATAAATTCTGTCAACAAGTCAATCTTTATTCTATATATTCTCAGCATTCTCATTCGAAGATAGAAAATGCACAAGTACAAATATAAACATACAAAGAGAAGAATAGTTTTTGCAATCCGTAACATTACATGGAAGCATAAACTATGAAGATTAGAAACTGCACTTTGGGATTTTTAGAATAATTTGACAAAAGCCACAATGGACGCAGGCCACATGGTACAGATCGTGCAAATGTTTACCACAATATGACACATTGATGGCATCCTGCCTCATTTGGCAAAGCTTATATACTAAAACAATCAAAAATTCCCACAACCCATACATTTTGTTTTTAAGATCATTGCAAATACGTAAACATGAAAATATAGTGTTAACAACAGCTATATAGTAAGTGCTCAGTGTTACGTACAAGGCTAGAACCACAGAACCATGTCACAGGCAACAAGTCATTGGTCCATTACAAAGAAAATCAGTCCAGTTTCAGAGGTAAACATTCACAGACAAATGATGCATAAACTTAGAGCACATCTGAGCCATAGAGATAAGAGAGTCGCGCCACCAGAGATCTGAACGATGGAACTTGACAATAGTTCCACTGTAGCACAATTCTTGATGCATTTGAATGGCACTTTTAGTGAGTTCAAGAAAGTGCTGTTTAAAAACTGTCCCATTGCCGCCAATGGAGCTGTCACGACTCTGCTTTTCTCTGTGGCTCTGGAGCATATAATGGTCAACGTGCAGATTTTTTTTTTTCACAGTGCACAGGAGTCAAGATGCCAGTAGTGCAATAATATACGTAGTAATAAATAACATTACTGACAACATAACTCAATAAATATTTCAATATACAGTCATCTCTTCAAAAATAGAATCTGGAAGAGTATCAGGAAGCTAAAGCAATCACAGTAAACAACATTCGACAATCAGCTTAATATTGGGTCTCAATTTTCAAGGGTGAACATACAAGAATTATTACAAAACTATCAGCCAATATGCACCAATAGTTAGTATGGGATTGAGTTTTGGTAGTACTGGAGCATGTCATAGGTTTTACTCCTGAAAAAAAGAAAGAATACAATTATTTCAATAGACCTTCGCACTAGTATAGAGTCCAACAGGGGCCAAACTTTTAAATAATAACAGGTAATAATCGTTCAAATAAATCTTTACAATGCCATCAATAATACCCGGGCCACCCTTTGGACACCCCCACACTGCTATGTTTAAGATGTTTAGTATTATACTGACCTGCTGCTCAGGAAACAGTTCTGTATGACTTTGATCATGAAGTATGCTGCCTCTTTCTCACTTAAACCTGGATTAAATCGCTGCCTATATTAAAGAAATACATAATGATATAAACAGAGTAAATTACTGAAGATATAAAAGTTATTAAAAGACAGTAGCGTCCTCACTTGAGTAGTTTGATCGTCTGGCCTCTGAAGCAGGGAAGACCAGTGTCCAGCATTAGTGTTACTAAGGAGACAACTGCATCCATGTACGGCCTACACGGGACCAAAATGTACCATCAAATCAACAGTTATCTTTATTTTGTAACATCCAGTTTCTCTTGCACTGCTCAGTACACACCTGACAGCCAGGTATCCTCTCACACACATCTCCATAAACCACTTGAAGGGTGTCGCCTCCATTTTTCCACCCATAATCATCACCATCTCATCTGTTAGCTTGATGTCAGGCTCCCAGCCCAGGTTTCCTCCCGGAGAACTCTCAAACATGAAACCAAAGTCTAAAGCAGATACATAGTATAGCAAAATAGCCTTAAATGTGTATAGTATAATCTTGATCACATCTTTCCTATGGAAATGTAAACACATCTTAATGACTTAATACAGTAAATATGGGCAAACCAATGTGGATGATGTGCCCCTTGCTGTCGAGCATGATGTTGCCATTGTGTCTGTCTTTAATTTGCAGCAGGAAGAGCAGCAAACTGTACGCAGCCATACTGCGAATAAAGTTGTATCGAGCCTGAAAGAAAAAAGATCATTGTTATTACTACAGTCTACATGTGGAGCCTATATACTCTTATATACTCATATATACAGTATATATACTGATATACCTATATACTCTTGTATAGTGTGTAGTTTACCTTCTGAAACGCCAGTGTGGACTCATCTCCGTACTGGTTTCTGAAATAATCGTACATCCCAAAGTCTGTCTGACGGCCCAACTGGTCCCGGGACTTACAGTCTGGGATGCACTCAATCACTCCACACTGTCCACAAACATGGGGAGATTATCAGATTTTTCAATCAGGTCATATATATGTACCAGAAATATAGTGTTTATAATTGTTGTTTCTTACTCCAGGAGCTGTGGCCACCACTCTGTAAGGAAACACATAAAGATCAAGTCCCACAAGCTGGAAGATGTTCTTGAACAGACTGATGATCTGCAGAGCCAGCATGTCCTGTATAAACGCTTAAGTGTTATTAATGTGCATATCTAAAGAGAGTAAGGGATACTGCACTTAAGAGTATAATTAAGTGAAAAGTCCTGAGACCTGTCTGCAGTCATCTCCCACTTTAAAGATGGCCGCCTGCCAGCAGATCTGCTTGGCCTCTTCTTCACTTTTGGCCTCATCTGCAGAATCTGAGCGGCACAGCAGACCTACAGGAAGGTCAAACAGCATTATTGTTTTCCAATGTTTGGAAAGAACTGTCTAATTTTATACTGCATACCTCCTTTTTCTAACTCGCTCACACCACACCGCTTGACTTTGAATTTAGCCAGATATGGAGCTTTAGCAGCACTGATGAAAAAACACAGACTAGCTTGGTACATTTTAACAGATTTTCTCGTTTAAGTTACATTTGTGAAATTGGTTGTAATTATAACCTTTGCATGGGGGTCCCAGACTTGTAGTCTATGTCCAAAACAATGGCCTCTGGATTACTGGGCAGATAACAACCAGGCTGAACTTTGATCTGTGACATGGTCTCTAAGCAGGCTCTCTTCCTCTCCTCCCCTTTAGGAAAAGGCCTGGCAAAGGTGAACACAAATATTATTTACTGTTTGTGCCGTACGGGCATCAGACTGGATGGTTTCACACCAGAAGTGACTGTTAAACACATGTGGGAGTTACTAAAGACCCAGAGTGAATATAGTGAAGCAGAGGGATATGTTATGTTCTGTTTGTGTTTAGGGGCAATTAGTGACTTAATGAAGGCACAGGGAGTTTGGTCTTCTCTCATGGGTTGTCAAACACAATGGGGCGGTAGCATGGGACTCTCATCAGCTGCAGATCATCTACACCTGTCGACAGGTAGAAACAAACCTAGGGCAAAGTATTTTGTGTCTTCCAGATCAGTGCATAATCATGGAGACATGGTGTTAACAGAGGGCAAACAAATGAACAACAATTGGGAGACTGGGAAATAATTGTGTGTCGTGATAATGCACATACAACAACAACAGCTACTTGATTAATACACATCATTAGCAAGAAATGGTATTGGAAAAGTTTTGTTTAGTTCTGCTTTGACTTCCAACAGGTAGACTTGATTACATGCTCAATGGCAATTTTATTAAGTAATCCCATTTATCCGCTCATCATCAGCCTAGCACAACACACTAATCCACTGGTTTAAGATAATAGAATAGCAACATTCGCTCAGATAGCCACTTGAAGCATGGAAGGTCTGCAGATAACCATCTCTACACATTAAATACACATATTTTAAGTGTAGTTAAAGATATATACTTTACTTGATAATTGCAGACACGTTTATAATCTTGTGGAAGAAATCGAATTCTCGCTGGTAGAAATCTTTGGCCGGGCCTGACAGAGAACCAGTGATCTCCTCCACCATCTGCTCCAGCAGCTCACCAATGTCCGCTAAAATAGAAAAAAACATCAATGTGTGAGGTATTTACTAATGTGCTGGGTAGAGTGAAGGATATAGGTCTCACGGTCTTTTTGGCTTCCCTCTTCATCAAGAAAAATATTAGTCTTCATATTCCAAATGAACTGATGGGCAAGAAGCTGAGACGTCTGAGCAGCCCACAGGATGTACTCTCTCACGTAACCCATCTACAAATCAGACAAAAAAGCTCTTTCATCAGACAGCTCTTTCAGTATCTTAAATGCAGCAAGATGATGTTACCTTGTCATATCGAAGCGCTTGGACAATTTGAGGAATGTAAAATAAAATGGCGTCCTAAAAACAATGATAAATAATGTTACTTTTTGAGACCATATGGGGTGGTGAGCGATATGGTGTAATAAGAGCACAATTTAAATTTTATTACAATTTTAGTGTATTTTTTTGTCTTCATAAAACCAAATTCAGTGTTCATAATTTTTTTTATTAATATGAACACTGGCATTGTTGAAGTAAAATGATGGTGAAGGGCAGAGCATAAATGAATGCACTGTAGAATGATTCAACGATCTTCCCAGGTTAGAAGAATGTCATAACTTCATATTACATAATCTCTTATTGCCATATCACACACCCATAATAATAATAATAATAATAATAATAATAATAATAATAATAATAATAATAATAATAATAATAATAATAATAATAATAATAATAATAATGCATTAGTTTTATACAGCGCATTTCTCAAGACTCAAAGACGCTATACATTACATTATTCATTCACTCCACAGTCACACCCGGTGGTGGTAAACTACTTGTGTAGCCACAGCTGCCCTGGGGCACACTGACAGAGGGGGTGGCTGCCAGTCTGTGCCTACAGCCCCTCCACCCACCACCACATTCATTCATTCACTCATTCATTCATAAGACCATATACACAAAAATAAATAAATAGAAAATGTGTACCGGAGGAAAAGAGCGGAGTACTTTGACCCCGTACTGTGCTGTGAGGGGGTGGGGGGGGTACTGGGAGGAGAAGTAGGACAGCCCTGTTGGAGGATCAGCAGGAGCCCAGCACAGGATATGGCTCAACTCTGGAGAATCTGCATCTATTGTGTGCCATGTCACTAAAAACTAAAACACAAAGAAGATATAGTGACACATACTGACACAAATGTAAAACTAAGAAGTTGACTTGGACTGGTGCGTGATACTTGGTCTCCAGAGAAAAAGGTGTTACTACAGTGACCAGAGAAAACACCTGCCATGTTACTGTGGCCTTTAGGGAAGTCGCCACTGAGGTAATTATTGAGCTCAACAACAACTGTGAGCCAGGGAGAAAGTGCACTTAATCTCGAAGATGTATTAAATAAACATCTTCTTAAACTTTTACTTCCTACCTAACTTGCTATATTATCATGTATGACGTTTTTTGGCCTGTATTAATACTTTCATAATACACTGTTGCCCATAAAGTTGTAATCATTTTATTCCTATTTATATACATCAATATTCACCTTATTCTTTCCTTATAATTATTCACCTACTCCTCAGAGTTTACAGGAAGTAGCCCGGGATCTGACTGAACATCAGCAAGCTTGTGGACAGTATGCCTCAACGTCCTGAGGCATTGATCCGTGTCATGGGTGGCCATACTCCATATTAGTGACATATGCATGAACATGTGTTTTCTGTTTAACTGACCAAGGTTGAAGAATTGAAACGAAACCGTGAATATCCCAAATTTGGTCTGATACACATTTTACAAAGTTTCAGTTTGGTCTCATTTTCACTATGATATGTTTGTAGGAGATTGATCAATAAAGTTTTGAAAAGAGATGCACTTTATCTATCAAGAAGAAATCACATCATTTCAGTTAAAATAATGCTTTTATACACACCCAGATGTCAAATCAGTGTCAAGGTATACTGTATGTCTACAGTAGCTTACCTTGATTGCTTCCGGAACATCACAAACAGCAGCTGGATCCATTCTCACAAGACGGGTCACCTCTGGCACTATGGCCTCAGTGTTTTTAAACCTAACATGCACACAAATAGAGATTTTATCTTATAACACAAACTTACCCCTGTCAAAAGATTTCATATACAGTATTTAATATATATTTTTGGGTGGCCTAAATACAGAGTTGTGCTTCAAAAACATAAAGTGGAGATATTTCTGTCCATTTCAGTCTACTTATCTTGACTTTATTTATCTTACTGTTAGCGGCTTTGATGTTTTTACACCGGTCTGGGCCTACCTGACAGGGAGCTGCAGGGCGAGGTAAGGTGATATGCTCCAGGCCAGGTTAACAGTGTCCTTCCATTGTTTTTCTGTCAAACTGATGTATTTGGTTCTCCAGTTACCAATGCTGGTCTCCACCGATTGTTCAGTGGTAATGGCGAGCTCCTGAGTAGATAATGGGTTGTACCATGTTGTCAGCCGCTCAATCTCACTGGCCTGCAGAGAAATATGCAAACGTTAAGTGACCTAATTGTGTGTGTTTTAAAAATATAAATAAGAAATTGGATTTTAATAGTTTTTTTCTGCAGAAAACAAATGAAAACACATTGTGTATTGTGTGTAAATGATTCATAGCATCAGCTTTTGTTGAGCTATTTTGAGTCAGTGGAGACAAGGACTATTACATATCAATAATCAACAATAAAGACGACGGTAACACAGTCTGAAAGACCGAAATTAATCAGAAATGGTGATAAGAAATGAGTGACTTTTTGGTCTATTAACAAAAATCATAAATATAATTTTTTTGAAAAGTAGTGTGTTTGCTTGTTAAAAATGTGATATAAACACCATTCAGAAGAGAGTGAAAGGAATGAGTCTGTTTTCTGAATATTAAAAGCTTCGACATGAGACATGTGTACAGAGTGTTCATACCAGTAGAGCCAGGAGCAAGGTCCTGCGTTTCATGTAGTACTTGTGCAACTGAGAGCCTCTGTTGCTTTTCTTTGATAAACCTACAACATACAACCATATGTTAGCAGCTACCTTGTCAAAATGTAATAGAGTAAATAAATTATTTTCTAGTTGTTCTGTAGACATTTACCAGATTTTTTAGAGATTGTAGACATCCCAGAGGAAAGTGGATATGTGTTGATCCAGCCCTGTGCCACCTGCCTCTGACCGACCGCTGCATCCAGACTGCTGCGGCTGTCTGCCACTGCCATCACAGACAAACTGTTCACAGACATGTCCTGAGGATCTGCACAAAGATATAGCTTTTATTTTAGTATTTAACACAAAAAGAAGCACATGTTGGCCTAGACCTTACCTGGGGGAACCAGTTGAGTGGCTGTAAGATACTTCTTGTCTGATTGAAGACTGGCATAAAACTTAATCATGATACTGATGTCCTCCCTCAAACTCTTATCGGTCTGAGTGGGAAATTTAGGATTGACACTGACAAAAAGAAAAAAAGTCATATTGTGTCTTTAGTTGAATTGAATCTGCACAACAGAATAATACCTGAAGTAGTCAAAAGCTGTGGAGTAAATCTTCTCTCGAAGCACATTTCTGATGGTGACATTTGTCACAACATCAGCGTGAAGCAGAGTTAAGCCCAGAGTTAGGAGTCTAGAATAAAAAAGTTTGCTTGTAAAGTACTGATTTGTATAATATATACCTAGGACTAAACATGAAAAATTGTATTACATGTAAAAGGTATTACCTGAATCTTGGGCCAATGGCAGCCACATGTCTGTTCAGACTGCTTCTGGAACCACCAACACTCAGCGAAAGAGATCTTTGTAGAATAGCAATGAAAATCTCCACCTGGTCAGAACTGCAGTATTTTGCGATCTCAAATCTCTGAACTAGAAACTGAAGAAAGAAAAAATCTAGGGTTTAACTTTGATGTAACATTGGCTTATACAGATAGGATAGATTGATAGGAATACATAAAAAGCAGGTGGTCAAAAATTTGACTGACCTCTATCCAGAGAAAGTGAGGTTTAACGTCCGGTGCACATGGCATAGGTTTGCTCTCCTCTGAAACGGCCAGAGGACCTGCTTCAACCTTAGCTTCAGAAAACAAACCTAGTTTCTTTTCTACTGACATCTGCCACGCACCTGCCATCTCACGCATAAACTACACACAAAATACACACAATTCAGTTCATGATATTAGAGCATTAATATAATTAGTATAAGGACATTTTGAAACATGTTGGATGCTATTGAAGCCATAAAGAAACTATCAAACATACTGGCACTTCCACTCCATTGTGTGCAGCTAAGAGCCACTCCCAGCAGGCAATGGCAGTCTCCATACCATGTTCTGTGAACATTTTCAGAGGGGACCAGCAAAGATGATGCAGGAGCTGGGCATCACAGTCTGAAAGACAGACACATTTCATCAGGCACTATGCAGGTAATTGCTTAAGCTGGTCAAAACAATACTCACTTTTTGTAGTTATAAGTAGAGCAGCCATTTTGAACATGGCTTGTGTGAATACTTCGGGGTCCTTGTTGTCCAGAGCAACGGTCATCTGATGGATCATCAGCTTGTTAAGATCGGACTGACTGTTTGTTGCTTCTGCAAACTGAATCATACCAGCCACCTGGAGACCACAGAAAGAGAAATTATTAAAAATAGTAATAATAATAGTAAAATGTAGTGTATTTGAGGTTTCATATTACTTTACCTCTCCTGTGTAGCGATTGCGCAGGTTGAGAGAGGCCATAAAGTTGGAATAGTCCTTTTTCACACAGGCAGGCCTTTCTGTCAGCTGGGTTGTCTGAACAGAAATATAGATTTAGGGCCTGCCATGTTAAAAACTAGATAACAACGTTACTTTAATCTTAATTCTTAATTCTTGCTTTATCATGCCTAAGTCCTGGCTCTGTGTTGAGTTTTCAAACCAACCTGAGGGAAAGCAGCCTATGGTTGGCCACATCGTGGAGGACAGCGTCAGCATTATCAGTTAGCCAAATGGACAACAGCCAACAAACCCCCAGCCAAGCAACCAGGTAGGTAGTTCGGCGCAGTTTAATAAAGACAAAATACAAATGAAGCAAATAAAAGACAGATGTAGCAGTATGCAAGCCCAAAAACACATAAGAAAGAGTTATTAAGCAAAATAATGACATATACTGTAAGCATGCAATAGTCTACTTAGAAAACAAACAAATGTGTGTGAACAAAGACTTGCTGCATGTTAAACAGAAATCATAGATATTTAAGCAAAAACTACTTAAATAGCATGTATTATATATTATATAATATTGCTGGACATAAACATGTTAATGCCCACATAATCCTGCAAAGCCATTTAGATTGAGCTATTTAAATCAATCTAAATTGACGTAAACATTAGTTTAAACATTGCAATAACACCCATGTGGTTTTGCATGTGTTTTTGTGCCTGAAGTAAGGATTATGTGATACTCACACCAAGTGTAGTACTCTGTCTGTTGTAGCCTGCGAAATGTAAAATGCTCTCTGTGGCCATAGCCAGGCCTGTGTGCTGAGACAGTCCTGACACCCAGTTCTGATGTTTGTTCAAGTACTCCTGCAAAGAGCAAAAACATTAATTTGCATTTATTATTATTTTGTACAGTGTAGGTTATAATATTAATTGGAATCCATATTGTTTTTGGACCTGTAGATGAGACTTTGTAACAGATGGGGCCCACTTCATTGCCTCTTTGAGAATCTCACCACAGCGAGCAGCAAAGTCTTTCACAATGCTCTGAGAGTAAGGAAGACTTCATCAACAATAAGTTCTTAAATGATACATATAAATGTATATGTGTAAGATTACTGTGTGGCTCTAAATGGTTTTAACTACACTTTCACCAAGGCACACTGTAAAAGACTTGAGGCTTTAACATTAATACACCACTGCCATCTTGTGGTAAACTAGGTGCAAGAGGCACTGGTCATTTTATTAGGTAGACCCTGTACCATTATACATAGGTCTGCATGACAAAATGCATTGAATTGCTGTCATGTGGATAGCTAATTAGCTATTTATGTTAACTATCAAAGAAAAGGTGTACCTAATAAAGTGTCTAGTGAGTGTATATGTATAGCTCACCTCTCGTGCCTCATACGTGTCAGGAACAGTGATGTGGTACGGAGTGTCAGGGATATCATAGTAAGGCTGATCTTTGTGGATATCCTGAAACGACCAAGAGCCTATTCTAATCCAGATGCATTGAACAGAATAATATTTGGCACACGGGTCTTTTGAAACTTACAGCACTGAGGGACAAAGAAAGTGTCTGCAGAATGTCCAACATAGTCTTCAACACACGACCACTCCAAAGCAGGTGGGGAAATCTGATGAAATAGACACAAACACATTCTGTTATTTGAAAACTAAAGAACCAAAAAACAGAAAAAGCATTTGAAATGTCCCTTACGTTTCTGCCAGACCAGAAAGATACTTGTCAGCCACTCTTCGTATCCTTTTATGAGTGTGATTGAAGTTTATCAGTAAGAATTGAGCATGTCTCTCTAGTTCTTCTTCATGTGCTTTAGTCTTGGCCTTAAAAAATAGAATATATATATATATATATATATGGTTAGTCCTTTTAACATTTAATATAAAGGCAAATCACACTTTAATTACACGGATATCACTGACGTAATTTTGACTAGTCATAATTACATTTAGACTAGCCAAAATGGCAGTTAGAGAGATCTGTAATTCAGTTTAGACTAGTCACATTTACAGTTAAAAGATATCTATAGTTCAGTTTTGACTAGTCAAAGCTCAGTTACAGAGATCTCTAATGACATCACCCATAGAAATGAATGGAAAACATGATGTCACTTGTCCTAGGAGAAATTACATTGTGGATATCCTTAAAGTAAAGTGTGAATAGAGATATGCTATTGTGGATATCTGAAATTATAGTTTATACTAAGAAGAACTAGCATATCCAGATTTGATATGTTAAAGAGGAATCATGTATCTGCATTGACTAGTCAAAATTCAGTTATAGAGATCTGCTATTTTGTATGTCATGAGTCGAAGGTAAAGTTCATTGTAGATATCTGTAATTGAGGTTTGACTAGTTAAAACTGAACTATAAATATCTTTAACTGCCATTTTGACTAGTCTAAATGTAATTATGACTAGTCAAATTTACTTCAGTGATATCTTGATTTTTAATACCGGATAGGCATGTTTAACTATTAAATGTTAAAAGGGTTTGCCATAGATATAAGTACCTTTTCAGCCATCATTTGGAGGAAGACGTCAAACACTTTATCACCAACACAGATAATACATTGCAGCATTCCTGAGATGAAACAATATAGTGAGAATATGATGCACTAAAAATAGATAGAATAGAATAGAAATTTCTGTTTAGGTTCTCACCAGATTTGTCTTTTTGGATGGCTTTGTCTTCAAAGTATCTAAACATGACTTGAAACCTGTCAGGGTCATTGGAGCGCAACATCCTGGAAAAGGGGCACATAGTGGGACAGATGTATTAGCTCAGCATTCAGACCAGAAACGTTTTAAATTCAAAATCTGTGTGAGATATAAATAGTAGTTTTTAGGGACTCTGACCTCATGTACTCCAGCCTATAGACCGAGAGCAGGTATGTGGACATGGCGAAATCTAGCTTATTTATAAGAGCTGCTCCTTCGGGGGAGGGGTCGAGCAGGTTACTGATTGTGGCACGCAAGTCGCTTAACTCAGCCTAAAATAACAATTGATTTTCAAGTTAAAAAAGTGAAAATATGATCAATTTGCAAAAGCATAGGGCTTAAAAGGCGTACTATACCGGTGTTACTGTGTCATTTTTCAAGGCAGAGTTGTATTGCAGCTCAGAGCGCAGAGGTTCTCCGCTCGGGAAGGTGAGGAGAGGAGACTTGGTGGCGATCTCACACACGCCTTCATACCATTCCTCCGGCCAAAGTCCTGAAGCAAGGCATTAGTACACAACATTGCTTCTGCTTCTATGGTTGAGACTGTGTATGAACGTAGTATACATAATGTGAGTTCAAATGATTCACCTGAGCCTTCCACAGCAAAACCCATAACTACAGAGTACAACCAGAAGTCCCGAAACAGCTTCTGGAGGCGGGGCTTAGCCTCTTTGATTGGCGGAAGTCTTCTGGTCAACTGTGAATTAAGAAGAAAAAAAAGTTGTTTACAAATGCATGGAAATGTACATTTATAACTGAAATACATATCGTTTTATTTTTCAGTAGTGGAAGCATTTATAGCTATACAGAGATAAAAACAACCACATTAATCAAACGGAAACACATATTTAATCTGAAATAGTTTTGTTGGTGTGTTTTTTAAGGTACGTTGAATTGTAAAGAGTTAAAGGTTTTAGTCTGTCAAAGGACTTGGTCTGTTTGATCTATTCTGTTTGTTCAGCGAGAGCCCACATCAAAGTTCAATTTTCAATTCAATTCTGTGCTCTACTTTTCACAAACAAGCAACTGAGCACTGTCCCCCAGCTCTCAAAAAAAGGTAAGACCAACTAAGGATTATAGACAGTTACCTATTTGTCTTTATTATCAACTTTAGCTAATCCTTTTCAATAATAACAAATAAAACACATAAATGATCTAATTCCAATGGGTATTTCTAATTTTTAAGTTTTCAGGATGTTGGTCATTGCACTCTTTGTGGCCTGTCTGCTGGTCAGTCAGTCTCAAGCTGGGATCAAAGAGCTGAGTTCTCACTTCACTGACACGAACCAAAACCCCAGAGGCTTTGGGCAGAGCGGGGCCGCGGACGTAGAGGCCGTACCTTTAGACTTCCACAAAGAAAACACTGTCACTAATGACCTGGTTTTTGATGGATTTGAGGATGAAGACTACGTCGATTTTGACAAAATCCTTGCAGCAGGAAGTGATGACTATGTGTAAGTATTGTATATATACGTAAGGGTAAATGTTTAAGGCAAGTCTGAAGAACTGTAGTAAAGTAGATAAGCTTTCAAATGATTACCTTTAGTAGTTGTGTTGAATCACAAAATGGGTGATTTTACAGCATTTTACCAGTGTGACATAAACACATTGCATTGGCTTCTATTTAGAGACTATTTTCACCTGGTTTAGGCTCACAAATGGTCTAGGATTAGCATGAAGAGACAGAAAGATGTGAGCAGCCTACAACCACTGAAATGATGAAATGGTGTGAAAATGTAAACAAGTGAGCTTTAGAAAGCAAAGAGAGGTCACGTGACTGGATTACTTTTGCCAACAAAAACAACAAAAATGTCAAATCAAAGGGCATATTTCAGGAAGCTATTTACCTGACATGTTTTCAAACTTGCCTAAAACATTTGCCCAGCACTGTAAATATGAGTAGACACATGATTTTACTAAGGATATATTTTTTCAGTGAAGGAGATGAAATAGATGACATTGCCACACCAGCACCTGACATCGACATCTTTGCTGAATCTTCTGACCCAAAAATACGTCGCGCCCGACTGCTGCGACTTTTTCACGGTCACTCTCGTCTTCAACGACTCAACACCGTCAACGCCAAGTTTGGTTTTAACCTTTACCGCAGTCTCCGAAACGAAGTCAACCAAACGGACAACATCTTACTCGCTCCTGCCGGGATCTCCATCGCTATGGGGATGATGTCTCTGGGGGCCGGACCTCAGACCCAAGATCAGATCTACACAGCCATGGGTTTTGCAGATTTTGTCAACGCTAGCCATCACTATGACAACACCACAGTGCACAAGCTCTTCAGAAAGCTGACACACAGACTATTTCGGAGAAATTTTGGATATACTCTGCGCTCCGTGAATGACGTTTATGTGAAGAAGGAGGTCAAAATCAAAGACGCTTTTCGTGAAGAGACAAAAGCCTATTATTTTGCAGAGCCACAGTCTGTGGACTTTAAGGATCCCACTTTTCTGGACAAGGCAAACGGTCGTATCCTAAAGATGACCAAAGGACTCATTAAAGAACCACTCAAAAGTGTGGACCCGAATATGGTGCTGATGCTCCTCAACTACCTGTACTTTAAAGGTAAAGTAACACAATATTAGTTCATATATAAAGTAAGATTCCATCTGGGCATAGGACAATAATAACCTAACCTGAATAACAATTTATATATTTCTTGTTAAATTTTATAATTCTATATCAATCTATTTCTATTGCAATATCACAGATCACTATACTGCTTTACCTTGTTTTACCCAGGCACATGGGAGCAAAAATTCCCAAAAGAACTGACCTACTATCGCAACTTCCGCATCAATGAGAAAACAAATGTCCGTGTGCCAATGATGACCAACAAGGGCAACTACATGGCTGCTGCTGACCATGAACTGGATTGTGATGTCCTACAGGCAAGTGGTAAAAGTATCCAATATGTTATCATCTCTCATCAACCGTAATATAATGACAATATTTAGTTTTTAGCTTCCATATACAGGAAACATCAGCATGCTCATAGCACTACCAAGGAAGATCACCGGCATGAGGACCTTGGAGCAGGAAATCTCCCCCACTGTTGTCAATAAGTGGCTCAAAAACATGACGAACAGGTGAGAGGCAACAGCCTAAATGTAATCTATAGTACACACCGGGCATTTAACTTTGATTATGTTTTTATGCATTTCTCACAAGGACACGTGAAGTAGTGCTGCCTCGATTCAAACTAGAGCAGAACTATGACTTGATCCCAAATCTGAAGGAGATGGGCCTCACTGACCCATTTCAGCAAAATGGAGATTTCACTGGGATGACTTCTGAAAAGGTTTCTCTCAACTGGGTGAGTATGTGAGAACTAACACAATATACTTATAGTTTCGACAGTATTCTTTAACATAAGAAATGTTCTAAGGAAATATACTATTCCTGTTAAAGCTGCACTAGCTGATTTATCTTGCATTGTATTTTGGCAAAGATCAGATCATTATTTAGTTTATTAGTACAGCACAACAGAAGAATCTGAGGAAAAAAAATTGACTTTGAGGTCCTCTGTGCGCTGTGTTATAACAGTTTTTGTTTTAGCGCTTGGGAAGGACCTGTTCACCCAATCACACGCTTCCACTGTGCAGGAGCGCTCTGATTGGTTGATACATCCTTCATTTATCCAGAATTAGAATCTAACAGGAATAATGTGAGGGAGCTATCGCACCTATTTTATTTTTTATTTAAAAAATTAAAACTCAACTCCAGATCTCTGCTATGTTATTTCCTTCCTGGCTTGTGTACGTACTTCCTGTTTTGTGTGAGACCGTGATAGAGGGTCACCAAGGAGAGAAATTAGGAAAAGGGTGTGTATCAATCAAACTGCTTTAAGTACCCACTGTGGAAACAGTATTTCTCAACATAGTTAAATGTTATTGGAACATATGGGAAATAGTTTATATGCAGGAACAGTGCACAAGTGATTCTCAAACACCAGGTCGGGACCCAAAAGTGGGTTGCCAAAGCTTTTTTTAAATTGGGTCACAAAATCTTTTGCCAATAAAAAAATATTGCCAAAAGGACATTAAAAATAATACATTTTTCAATTATCACATTAACTCAGACTTTTAAGAAGCAAAACAAACTAAAAAGTTGGGACTGGATTATTACAACCAACCAAACTAAATACAGGTCCCCTGAAAAAGTCTGAGAACGACACTGCACTACATTATACTGTCCTGAAACAATATTTAAAAATGCCTGTATAAAATATACTTTGGGCAAAACTAACTAACTAAACTAACTAAATAATTTGCCATAATATAGTGAAATATACTGATAGGCAAAATAAAAAGAGTTTGTGTTTATGTTTTCTAGCTGAAGCATCAAGGCACAATCACAGTGAATGAAGAGGGCACAGAGGCAGCAGCTCTGACCCAGGTGGGCTTCATGCCTCTGTCCTCTCAGATCAGATTCACTGTGGACCATCCTTTTCTCTTCCTCATCTACGAGCACCGGACAGACTGCCTGGTGTTCATGGGGCGAGTCGCCAACCCTTCACAAAACTGAACTGCTCTTTACCTGCGAATTGTCTAACTTCATAACTACATAAAATGGCAAGACTTTTCTTCCATATATATATTTGACTTTAATTGATAGAGAGTAGTAGTCCAATATTGAAAATGCCAATGTAGTTTTTAATTTTCACAATACTAAGCCCCTCTTTTTTGTTGACTCAGGCAATGATTAATAGTTATCATAAATGTGTGACTATATCCTACTATTTTACATAAATAAAAAATACCAGTCGGAGGAAATGCCTAACTCTAAATGCTGTTGTCTATTTCATCCATATTAGTTCAATTTGGACAGTTCAAAAACACGCATTTACCTTTGTGTAGTTAGATAGGCCTAGATGTCCACAATATACAGACGTATCATTTGAGACCCACTGTTTCATTATAGTGAAGTGAATAACTGTATCTCTAAATCACTGCCTTCATCATGTCTGATCCAATAGATAGCTCAAAACGATAAAAATGTTACTGCTTGTTCCAGAAAGTTGAATGTGAATTGGGCAGCAGAATAGGCAGGTGGTCATAATGTTTGGTGTAAATTCTCACTCATTTTACTGTATACTGCTAGACCTACTAGAAGTACTATATAGAGAAAAAAGCAAATCATTATATAAAATGTGTACACAAACCAACTCACCACAGCAATAACTGGAATGAGAACACCAAGGTTCCCAGCACTACTTGATGCCTACAAAAGACAAAATCACTATTAATAATGGTCTTGTGCAGAACTATAATCCAAAGTTTCTTCATGCACAACACTGACTTTAAGAGCTGGACCCTTGTCCGAGGCCCTCTCACTGGCCCTCTTCCCCTCCAAGCCCAGCTGGACAAACAGCTCCAAAAGGTTCACCATAAGTTCATCCACGAGCTGCTCCCCTTGTAGGTTAGCAGCAATGTTGGCCAAAGCATTGATCACTGCCAGAGAACAGTGCCTTAAAAAGAAACAGAACAGTATGTATATGTAATATATATAATAAAATACACTAATACTAATATACTGACCTGTATCCATGATCTCTGTAGTCTTTGGTGGCAGAGTAAACCACTGAACTTGCTTTGACACTGATCTGCTGGAAAAGGTTCCACACTTCCTGGTAGATGTATTGCTACAAGGGAAGGCAAATGGCAGTGTAAACAATTGTATTATGACAATTGTGATTTCTTGCTAATTACAAAAACAAACACACAATCTGCAGTAAAGCATATTATCCCCTAACTCACATTTCCTGTGATGACCATGCAGCCCAGCTGGTCGATGATAAGGACATCCAGCTGTGACGTAGGCTGGCAGAACTTCTGTTGAAGGATTTGGAGGATGTGCTCCATGACTTTGGGAGTATCTCTCAAAGCCACAGCGATGTGCCCAAGAGCTCGGATGGTATGGTCTGGTATCAGATGTGCATCCCTGAAGGAAAGGGCTTTTAATGACAACAACACTTTATTGCACACATCTAATTGCATGTGTTTTTAAATGTTGCTTACTTGTCATTTTCCTGTGAAATGTAAAGACGATTGGACAAACTGGCCAGAAAAGCCTCAACTATAATATGGTCCATAGTCAGACCAGCCTTTAGACATCTGTAAATCAGAAATAACTTAATTAAATATTTTATTTTTATATGATTTATTGTAATATCAGGCCTTTAGGAGTTTTTGAGTCTGACCTGCAGATGTTATCAATAGAAATGTCTCTAAGCTGCTCGTACATGGAGGGTTGGTCTCTCCTGTTTGACAAGATGCTTAGTGTGGACTGAGAATACTCATTTGTCACATTGATCCTGATTTCTCCAGTGCCTGAAAAAAGTAAATACAGATGCAAACAAAGCAGTAGATGAAATTACATTGCATTGGTTATAATGTATAGTATTATTAAATATATAAAATTATAGAACATAATAAGTGCTGTATCATGTAATTAATAATAAAATAGGAAACTATTCAGCATTATGAATTGTCTGTAGCAACACATCAATAAAAACTGTGGTCAAATCAATACAGGACAAAGGCCGGATGTTGTTGTCAAATACATGTCAATAACTGTCAGCATTCCTCTACACCACATTATAGAGTATATCCTGTTTGTACCTGTGGTGTACTGACTGTGGTACTTGTAGAGTTTTATTAGAACAGGTGAAGGAACAACCAAAAAATCTCTGAGTGATGTTGTGGCAGAGTGTGCCACCACTGGAAACCGCTCACACAGTCGCCCAAGTCCCTAAAAGAAAAGAAATGAGCTCAGTGTGACCTATCAAATATGAATATATACAACATAAACACAGTTCACTCTCTACGGTACCTGTAGACAACAGATGAGCAAGGGCATGTGAGCAATGATGACTTTACTGGAGGTTTTGAACTGCAGTTTTTCTGACAGCTTAGTGCACAAATTCTCTGCTCCTGTATTAGAGAATAACGTATGTTAAGAAATTACATTAAACACATTGTTCTACCTAGCTGCTAAAATCACTTACCCTGCTCATCTTTAACGGCCCACACCATGAGGTCAACACAGGCGGCATTGGCCTGGCAACGGAGTTTGAGGGGGCTCTGTTCCCCCGGCAACCCCCCAGTGTCATTAAGTACTTTCTGTAGCTCCGACTGACTGCTGCTGAACTGTTTCAGCACAAATTCATGCACTTCACGAACAAATGCAGGCTGCAGAGCTAGAAATAATTAATATTATAATTATTTTACCAAAGCAGGCATTAAAATCCATCAAGATGATTTCCATAGCTCAAAAATAACCACATATTATATTACAATCTACCTTTCATGTGGTAAAGAGTGTCCCGCAGCATTTTAAACACACAAACGTAGAGTGGGTCACTGAAGGTTTTGTAGTAAAGACTGATCCCAGGATGAGACTAAACAGAGACAGGAAATGGATACTCAAAACTACTACATTTTAACCAGTGTTGCCCTCTAAGGTGATTAAAAGCTGAGAGCATACCTTTGTGACCTCAGCTACTGTGGCATCCAGTGTTGTCAAAAAGGAATCTGAAACTAAGTTCTTCACCTAAAAAGAAAACATGTACCATAAATATGAAAAACACGCAGAGTGGGAGAGCTCAAAGCAGGTAACTATTATGTTATTATAATCGACTTTACCATGCCAAGAAGTTGCCTCAACAGATCAACAGACACCTCCACCTCATGCTCCACTGCTCCCAAAAACAGAGGGGACATAGAGAAACTGGAGCTGACTGTGGAGAAGTAGGTCTCTGGGTTCACTGTGCAGCTCTCTGAAAGGTAGGCTCCTGAAACCATGAGAATGTGACAATCTAATGAGTACCTAATCTGGGATATGTTTCATGTTATATTATTGTTCACTGTATTTACCCTCAAAGGTGTGTGGCCCGGGGCCAGTGGGGGAGCAGGGAGAGTGACCCCCGGGGTCTGAGCCCACCTTTGAAACAGTAACCGAAATAAAATGTCTACTTAATTGTTGTGTATAACAAAAAAAATACTTATTATATAACTAATACGTTCATTCTAACCTGCACATTCAGTACACACCTGAGAGAAGGAGTCTAGGCTGGTGCCAGTGCGTCTGCGCAGTGAGTCGCTCTGGCCGGCTGTGAGCAGAGAGGAGGGCAAGATGGTGCCAGTGTGTCTGCGCAGTGAGTCGCTCTGGCAGGCTGTGAGCAGACAGGAGGGCAGGATGGAGCGGAAGTCATTGAAGGATCTGCGCCGTATTCCCTCGGTTTCCTCAACTACACGAGGGGTCTGAGGGGTGTCTTTAGGAAACAACTTGGACAGCAGTGCTTCATCAGTGATGCTGTATCGACCAAACGCTCTGGTCATGCCCAACAGGCTTGGAACAACATACCTGCACAAGTGGACTAAAGAAGAACAATATGAGTAAAGCTTCGATGTGTTTTAGGTCGTACGTGTGCCTACCTTTGTCATGGTTATCAGGTGTTTGGCACATCTCTTGTAACAACTGCATGACTTCCATTATAGTGTTTAAGATCTGAAGGACAAACATTACAAAGATTATTGACAATTAGACAGAAATTAAACCTCAAAATCTATTCCAGTCACAGACCTCCTCTTTGGAACTTGGGTCTCTTTGAGCAACATCTACCAAAAGAGTCACTAAACAGAACCCAAAGTTTTCTGCGACTGGAAGAAACTCTGAAAACAAAAACAACAAAAAATGTATTCATGTGTATTTGTACAGGAATGTTAAAAATATAACTTTTTAAGAGGATTATTCTTACCCTTTCCTTGCTTTCCCACGTTTTCTACGATCCACTGGACTTGAGGTAGTCCTTTCATTAGGCTCAGTAAGTAGGGAACAAGTATATCTTTGTGCTGCAGAGGAGAGGCAAATCATTACAAACCACAAACAACTGCACTTGTTGGCACAGCATGGCACAAAGTGCAATAGTGTTTGCACTTACACGTTCTTAAGTACATCAGATGTGCAACTGTTTTCTTTCTCTTTGTTATTGCTTGTGTTTATGTGGATGTATTGTGGATGCAGAGACATAAACTGGCTGATGTATGTATCTAATGCACACCTGTAGCCCAGACTCCACCAGAAAGACTCCTAAGGCAACCACAGCATCTCTCCTCCGCACATCTAGAGTGAACACCCCACGCACTTCCAGTGGACACATACATTGTAGTTTCTTGACCTGAAAGATAAATAATTAGTGAGGATTTACCCTGGTGTGTAAGCTACCCCTGCACAGGATGGAACAGTAGAATAATCTAACCAGAATCCATTTCAGTGAAACTGATTTTTTATTGGTTGCAGGCATTATTCCGTATGTGCTACGCACTAGTCTAAAGTGTCTTTTTATATAGATTTTCAAAAACACTGCGTGGATGTTTTTTTACCAGGGGACGTTGGTATGATCTCTTTGGATTATAAGGGACCTGAGTGGTTGCTGTGCGGTCTATCAACAGGTTACAGAGCCTGTCATCTAACTGCGTGAACCTGTTTGACTGCAGTGCTGATCCAGCCTGGCTGCGCTGTCCACTGATGCAGTAACTATCCTCTTTTTACATTTATTGTAAATCCATAAGGCTATCCAGGCTGGAATATCACTCATGAACACCTGTCACTGTCACGTATTATCATGTCACTTGTCAAAACCCGGCCGTTGTGCGGAAGCAGAGCTCCCCTGCCTACTGTACAATAACCCTGTTGCTGACGTCATTTAAAACCCTGAACTGTGTTTCAAATGTGAAAGCCCTTACCTTTTCGATCGGTGCAGGACGATGTGCGGCCAAAGAACGGGCTAACGACAGAACTGTATTAAAATAAAACCCTCTTGTGCTACCTCCCATTACCGACATGTTTACACTACATCAAACAACTGAACTGTACCGATGGGAGGGACAGGCGCTCAGCCGCAGTACGGTGAGTCGGTCGGGACAATGCTTGCTGACATGTAATTTCTCTCCACATGCTATAAAACGCTTTTTAGTTATAAATGACAAACATTAGGTGTCTTTCTTTCGTTACACTTGCATAACACACAGTAATAATTATTATTTTGCGTCTTTAGAATTTCAATGTGCGCTACTGTTACGTGGTGACGTTTCCGGATTCCGGAAGTGTTCTGTCACAGTCAGCTGATAAAGCAACAACAACGCCTGCTGCTCATCATCGTAAAGGTTTGATTAATAAATCACGGGTTTCGGCAGTTACTGTTCAACGTTCATTATTAGTTGTTGTATCTATGTGTTTACAATCGCTACTGTGCCATTCGTTTATGGGAATTTGTTTTATTGCTAGTTTTGTCGATTATTAGCTAACCTGCTAAGGTTAGCCGACTTTCTAAAATACGATATCAACAATTTTTTATATATATATATCAAATACATACCAACGTACAACTAATTAGATAACACTACATGATAAGGCAATGTCTATACAACTGAAATGACAACCAAAAGGTCACCGTTATATGACCTGGTCTGCTAATGAGCTATTAGCTAGATGGCCTATGGACATGGCATCGGTTGCATTTGAAACTTGAAGCTTTTTGTTCTGTCCCTATCAAATAAATATGTGAATGAATACAAATTGTGCCATGTCTTATCCTCTCAGATGGCGTACCCAATGTCCACCAACCCATTTGCAGATGATGATGAAGAAGAGGATATCAAACCTAAAAAAGACCGAGGGTTTGATGATGCTGATTTTGGGGACAGTAGATTAACTGAAGCAGAAAGGAGGCAAAAGTATCTACAGCAAGAAGTGATGAGAACAGCTAAATCTGCAGTGGACAGTAGTTACCGTTCACTTGGCTACATCTATGAATCCGAGAAGATGGGTGTGGAGACTGCAGAGGTATGATTAACATCTGCTTGTTCAAGGAGGGATCTTTATGAGTGCTTAATGTGCTGTGCTTGATAGTAACTAACATTATTAAACAATAATGTATATATTTTGATTGAATATCAGTAAATGGTCAATTTCATTATTAAACAAGTGTATGTTTCATGGCTCTTTCCTCAAAGGAGCTAATGCGTCAAGGAGAAGTACTCAAGAGAACTGACAAGATGTTGGATAACATGGATCAGGACCTAAAGACCAGTCAGAGACATATTAATAGCATCAAGAGTGTGTGGGGTGGTTTGGTCAATTACTTTAAAGGAAAACCAGAGACAACGCCACCTCCAGAGGAGCCCAAAGCTTACCAGGCCAATGACAGGTAACACGCATGTAATCCCTCACTTATTGTATGTCTAAACATAATCATCTGTGACCGGGTTAACTGCTATCAATCTATATTTGTACTGTAGGTTTTAGTGGATGTTTTTGTCCGATTGTGGCACAAAGGCACTATATAAACCTAAACATTGATGCTATTTTGTTTTATGTAACATCAAATATTACCACATTATGATTGTATGTTATAATGGCAATAGTAAATTTGTTTGCATACATCTCATTGGATACCTCTATCACAAGCCAGATTTGTGCCACTGGCTGATTTAAAATGTAACACACGCAAATGTTGGAAAATGTACCTTCAAACACATAAAGATGACATCGTCTTCATCAGAAAATTCTTTTTTATCTGTTGAAGACTGCTAGCCGTAACGTCATCAAAATAAAATAAAAATGACCTCTATAACTGAGTGTGTGATGTCATCTTTACGCGTCCACTGACTGATTTAAACATTAAACTAACACATCTATTTATTATTTCAGATTACAGAATGCCTTATCTAGCAGTAGAGGACATGAAGATAAGTACCAAGCTAGCCACCCCAACCTAAGAAAGCTGGAGACGGGAGGTGAGTGTTGACAAAGAACTCCAAATGTATTACTGAAGTATTAGCAACATTTTCTATAGTTATTTTTGTTGAATTTATGCAGGGTTTGGTGCTGCTTCATCAGACGATAGCTCATACAGTCAAAACGGCTACCCCAAAAACAAAGTACTCAGAGAGGCTCATCACACTTTGGACAACAATTTAGGTACGCTTTAAATCTGCAAGTGTAGTTTGACGTTTTAATGTTTTAAAACTTACCTATTCTTATTTATGTTTTGTTCTTAGATGATATGTCAGATGGCTTAAGAAGACTTAAAAACCTTGGACTGGGTCTGCAGTCTGAAATTGATGACCAGGATGCCTCCATTGATACGCTACTAAATAAAGTGGACAATATGGATCTGAAGATTCATAACACAAACCAACAGATAAAAAAACTCTAATAAAAAACACATTTCACAGTGAAACACACACGTCCACTTCATCTCACACGACTCACCTCTTAGGCCTTTCTTGTTACATAATGCCTTTTGGTTTCTTCTGATTCATTCAATGTCAGAAATATTATTTTAAACATTAGCTGCATTTCTATTGTTTATCTATTTTTCTCCTTCCACCTGCATTTCAATGTTTTTTATACAGACATCCTTCGTCCTACGAGGATGTTGATGCTACTAGACTAGCCAAAACGTACACGTATTACCAGGACTTTGCAGATCCAGCTTTAAACATTTCTGCCTACATCTAATATATATATATATATATATATATATATATGCAGGTTCACTACAGCATACTAACCCTTACCATAAAATAAAGTGCTTCACTTTTTTCAGCCTGTCATTGTATCCTATTGTTTCTTGTCTTTATTATACAAGTATAAATTTGATAAGTACCCAAAATCATATATGACAAAATTGAATGATGGTAATGTGAACAAAATGTGATTGTTACTTTTAAATGCAATTATACTATAATCATCTAATTATGTCTACTTCTTAAATACAAAGTACTTTTCTATGTCTGTGGATATTAATGTGATCTGATGTCCAATAAATGTTTATACTCACTGAATTGGGTGGTGCACTATATCAAATGACCACAAAGCGGCGCCAATGTCTTAGGACTGTTCACCTTTTCATTCCAACTTTTTTACCTGAATGTCTTAAAATCCCTGATGTTTTCTGTTGCAATGCACCAAGACACTGAAAATGTTATTTTATGTAATGAGACACAGCCCAGAGGACAAGCCACTGACTGTTCCTTTCAGAACGATCATCGCAGGTAGATGTTTACTATTCTGTGTGCTGCAGCTGTGTTGCTGTGCATAGCTCAGGTCTTCATGTTGAAGGGTCTATTCATTATCATTCCTCCATGCTGGACCAGCTGCTTTTACACCGCCAACAAGCTCTCATTAGAATGACTTGCTAATTGCAGTACGGGACTTTCAAAAACATATAAACATGTCACTGACTGAGGCAATGCAGTTTGGGATGGGGGCACAGTATCGGGGGGGCCCCAACAACCCGAGGGAGGTCCCATGATGTCTGTTTTTTTTAATGAGACAGCAGCTATAAATGTCACAAGATTTAATGGCTAAATATTTATATCCAAAATCATCCAAATATGGTCTAAAGCAACTCTCTGTCTACTTCTCAGGCTTTGGGCTTCTGTATTTGGAAGACTAGACCAGCCATTCCCAAAGTCAAGAGTGCTGCAGCCCCCTTCGTGTTAAATCTTCTTTCAAAATACAAAACTTAGTCACCTATTTCACTGATCTTTTTATTTAGAACATTGAAAACAACACAGTCTATCATCTATAAATAGCTTTAAAAGAATATTGATATATTTTAAAATTATATTATTGTCTAATTATTTCAAGATAAAATTCCTTCCTGCAATGCCTTCGTACCCCACTGCTGTGGACTATAAACGCACAATTAAACTGACATTTTTATGATGCAGTTTCTTTACGTAGAAACATTTCTAGTACCAACAACATCTATGTTATGTTGTGGTAGTCTATTACATCACAGTTTCCTGAAGTGCACTGACACAACTTGAGGTAGTCTGTCTCTAATCTACTCATGCAGCCCAAAAAGCGGAAGTCCCCCCTCGCTCCAGTCACATCCATACGGGCTGTAGAGCTTTGAACAGCTGTCTTGTACAAAGCAAACAGTGGCCACTCTGTGACAAAGGCTGGCGGTGCTGGAATGCCCCCCTTTTCAGAAGAAGTAATCCTAGAGCACACTGCTGTCGAAGGACATCAGACACGGGGCCAGACACAGGCCTGTCCTGGTCATTACACTGTGAGTTAGAGCCATATAGAGACCAGGCAGGGAGGTTTGAGAGGCAGGAGCACAGTACTTTATTACCACTGTTGAACTAAGAGAAAGAGTTGTGCTGACCAAGGGCTGTTGGCTCTGGAGCCGTGGGGTGAAGAGGAGAGCAAGAGGAGGCAATCATGATGTCTGATGGAAGAGAAGTTCATTTCAGAAATACTCTTTACATTATTGCTTTTTGTTTATTGTTTGTCATGGTTTGTCACTTATTACCTTTTCAACATACTGTAGTTTACTATTAGTCAAGCAATAGATTCCTTTCAAGTTGTACAGTATATCATTCCACCAGTAAAAAAAAACACAATACCACTGTCCTGCCTCACTGTTTAATCACTAAAGCAATGTTATCTTAAAGACTATCCGATGAATAAGATATAATCACGTTGATAGTTGTGTTCAGTTCAGATAAATGACTGAATACAGTGGTTCAGGTTTTAAGTTTCAGAGACAGGTCAAATGGCTGTATTTAAATGTGATGGAAAGCCTTGAACTGTACCTGTCCACACATTCTCCATAACCCTGGGTGTTACATCACAAAGTGGACCCAAATTGCAGGACATCACTGTCTACACAAAGTCAAATTACATACATTATCTGGCTTTTGCTTGTCGTCATTTCATTTACACTCAGGAAAGCATGCCAAGAATGAAGCAAAACTATGCTAATGGTATAAAGTGTTTTTGCAATTTGTTTAGCGTTAATGTTTTAGGTATACAACATGTGACCACAGGTAGGTTCACCATTTGTTTCACCACAGTTGTAGGCTGCTCACATCTTTTTTCTACCTACTACTAGACAGACTTGATGTTGCTGGGATCAGGTTTGTGGAGCTAAACCAGGTGAAAGAAATCACTAAATAAAATCCAGGATCCAGACCGTGATACACCAAATATGAATTGCCTATCTTTTTGCACACTCATAATGCAATGAGTCATTTAGAAAGCATCCCTACACTGCATTTGTAAATAATTGCACAGTGATGCATTTGTGTGTGAGATAAATAAAACAGATTTGTCATTTAATAGTTCAACAACCCTAATGACTTTAACCAAAACAAATGAAATTGTATAAAATTAGGGTATAGGCTTTATTTAGATAATGCCATGTTGGACTAGAAATATGTTTTATATCAATAAATAAACACAAAACAAATCAAAGCTGTCTTGAAATAACAGAAGAGACTGATGTACAGAGAGGAGGACAGAAAGAAAAACACTTGTTAGTTATGTGTCCGGGGAGTCATGGGAGGATGTCTTGTTAATTGATAAAATGGGAGTAACATTGTTCGGAGAGATGCTGATGCTTTTCTGGTAAAGAGGCAATAAAGCTTTTCCCCAGTAGACGTTTTGGCTTGTTAAAGTTGTCAGGTGTTCATGATGGACTGGAAGTAACACAGAAAACTGAAGGAATGTGGTTATTATCATAGAGTTTAGAGGCATACTGTGAAAGCTTGAAGAGTGAAAACAAATTAATAATGAAAAACATACAAGCTTCACACAACTAGATAAAGGCCTGCATTTATAGACAAGCCTGAATGGAAGCATCTGAGAGTCCACTGGTTAAAGCTGATGGCTTATTGGTCACAGTGTAATTGGGCAATCGACAAAATGCTTATTAACAACTTTCTAAAGTGTTTAAGGCCCAATTTCCCCCTGCTGGCCACATCCACTTTACTACTACAGCCAATGCAAACAATGTAAAGTAGTAGGAGGGGTTTCTTCACATGTGGAAAGGTCAAACCAAGTCCTCCAGTGAAGGTCAGCACCTCAGAACACAGAACTACTCAAACGTTTGCCTGGTATACCAGCCCCGCCTACTTTTAAAAAACAAACTGGTGTCTGGTCCCTTGTTCATAGTGAATCATTTCTCGGTGATTTTATGGACGGATTAATCACAATCCGCTAACGAGCCGCAGCAGTGTTCGAACTTGATTCAACCCGTGTGAATGCATGTGTTGTTTTTAGCTGGTGTTTTTAATCATTTTGCTATCCGTTAATAAACTCTGCTCTTGAAATTGAATGCAATCAACGAGAGACCAGACAAACAACAGAATAACCAGGGAAAGCTCAAAAAAGAGTTCAAATTATCCCCTTTAAGCATATATTTTAGACTAGCGGGCTGGACAAACATAGCTTTAGGCACATTGTCATTCACAAAACAATAAAAAATATAAAATGTAAAAAGCAAAATACAAAGTAATAGATGTATATAGCTTTACATGGTGCATTTCCAAACG
This sequence comes from Philypnodon macrostomus, assembly GCA_036025475.1. Classification (NCBI taxonomy): domain Eukaryota; kingdom Metazoa; phylum Chordata; class Actinopteri; order Gobiiformes; family Eleotridae; genus Philypnodon; species Philypnodon macrostomus. The sequence goes on from JAVQKC010068977.1 coordinate 46,117, forward strand.
CACTTGCATCCAAAGAGGTAGATAGCAAAGATTCAAAAATAAACCGGATTATAAGACTGGCTGGTGTTTTTTAGAAGAAAAGGTACTTAATGTGGCTGTAAAAAGCATTGCAGTGTGCTTAACATAGCAAATACAGTACAGATGATTAGATGAGATGGTGGCAGGATGTGGCTGGTATAATAATCATTAATGAAAATGGACAGTCTCTTAGTAACCTGGAGTTTGCTGTCCCTGATTTAGATGAGGGCTGGTCTCAAACGAAGAGCACAGAGTAGGGTGGACAGTGACATCCCTCTGACGATGACTCTCTCACCCAGGAACCATGGCAACCAGGGACTGAAGCCGCCACCCAGAAGGTCCTAGAAGAAGACATGTAAATTATTATATTAGATTTAGAGAATTTAAATAAGCCATAGTCAGTAAAATTTTGTGTTTATACCTGGTGCCCTCCAGACCGTCTCCTCCACAGCGGTCGGTCTTAGACATGGCATCACTCTGACACTCAGCACACACGAGTCTGTCTCTGACTAACTGAGCGCTCCACAGCTTCAGTTTACAGGCAGCACTGGCCTGCTTCACTCGTAGGTACACACAGTAACTGCAAAACATAAGGGATCAAATCTCATTATAGGTACTCACGCAAAAAAACATGTGCAATATGTGCAAAAAAAGACCCACTCACAAGACAACAACCAAACACACTATGACACTGGAAAAGTGTCTTGCCCAAACAAACACCATGAGTATAATCTGTGGATATTACACTGCCAACCTTGCCTAGTAGTAGTAGTAGTAGTAGTAGTAGT
>JAVQKC010068979.1:0-21502 GCA_036025475.1 Philypnodon macrostomus
AATTCGTTTTTGAGTTATCGCGTTCACAGCTAGGATCTGCGGACGCGGACGCGGACGCGGACGCGCACCGACGTGATTCCATAATATCGGCGACACGCTGTTTTCGCCGATATAATAACCCAGGCTAATGTCATTTGTAGGTGAGGACACAGACTGTCCATTTACAAGTCAACAAAATACGTTTCCCCTCCAGCCTTTATGTACAGATCAGAAACTACTACACTGACTTCTGTCATTTATTTTGCAGACATTAAAGGGTGAAAGCAAGAACAAAGGAAGATTATTTTTGCTCAATGCCTCATTCACACCACTCCCTCCTGTGCCTCTTCTGATCCCTGGAGACTTGTTGTACCCAGACTGGGATCTGAATAGGAATATTTCCCCCTATTAATATAAAAGTGCGCAAAAAATGTAATCTTGTCATTGTTATGCTTTGCAAAAATGACTGCTTTATTAAGTCGTGTATACACAACACTTTCCAAATTATGCATACAAGGACTAGGCTAAATACACTATGTTTATGTGACATGGGTTTGTTTTGAAAATATGATCCTCAAATTTTACATCAGACATTAAGAGTGTGAGTAGGGTTTATATGGTCTAGTGATACATAATATAAAGAATAAACTTCTAAAATAAAATTGGCTTGAGCCTATTTAGAGGCTTAATAACTCACACACCCACAACAGAATGATTGACTTCTTCATTTGTTATATTATATTATATTTTGTTAGCATGTTTATCATTGCAGTTGCATTTCAAACTATTTCACTCTCAATCTCCATCTCATGCAATGATATACCAGTCAACGGCATTTAAGAGTCGGGACATTACTGGTACGCTTTGTGCTATTTACTGTACCCAAAAACATGAGTCCTGTGAAATCCTAGATGTGACAACGATGATGCTCGGAGCACTTGAATGGCAAAGGGGGAAACACATATATAGGCATACTTGGGTGCCCCAGTAACCTTTGAGTGACGTAGAGGAGCACTTTATTTATAATCTATTGGTATTTATTTATGGAGTAATGATATCTCTTTCACAGAAGCTTTGTGGTATTTAAAGAGCAGTGGTGACGGTGGGAACAGGCCCCTGTGCAGTTTCACTTCCACGAGCTGTCTGAAGAGTCGGAGGCGGCCCAGACTGGTTGAAGCCAGACCAGCCAGTTGTTTACGAGTCACTCAAGGCCCTCGAAGGTTATTACACTGTGTTCTTGGGTAGCTCTCTGGGGCAGGCTGTATAGATTGGGCCATAGGTAGACAATATAGGGCATTCTTCTCATGTTCAGTGCATAACATGAACAAAGACAAAACGATGTAACAATAGTAGTGCTGGACTGTATGAGAAAAAAACATCTGACATTGTATAACCATGAATATTGCAATATCAATAGTTTTGGGATATTTTGAAGGTGAATTAAGCAGAAATAGTTCCTTTATGTATTAGTAAAATTGCTTCAGAATCCATATTTAAGACTAAACATTGACGAGGCCAAAGTAAGACTAAAGACTAAATAATTAACATTTGACTTGGTAAATAAATGTATTTAGTCAGGGCACATTCAAGGATCTAATAGGAATTAAAGATCCCAGCATTATTGTGATATATTTTGAGTGTGCAGCTCAGCTCAATAGTCTGATATCTAAATAATGTAGGTCTATCACCCTGTTACTTAATCCAATCTGGTGTAGCAATGTCATAACAAAAATAAGTAACCATCCTTGCAAAGACAACATCTGAATATGTGTATATGGACATGACGTCCATGACATAACCTGTTGGGGTCATGCCCGGGAGATACAGAAAGTCACATGGGTCTGTGTGCCACGCTCTTAACACTACATGTTTTCCATATGGCACTAGCGCTCTGTCAGAACATAATGGTCTTAAAGATTGCATGCAGACGACGTGTGCACCCACCCACTTGTACATGCTAAGGATTGGCTAAAACCATGGCGGGTCCTCCTTAGCTCGAATGTTTTATAACTTTACTGCTTCCTGCCTGGGAAGGGACAAAATGAGCTCCCTGGGCTAAAGTAGATGTGCATTTGGTTGTAGGGCACAAACAATGGTGAGAAAATCCAGAGATGCCTTTTCTGATTGGTCTGCATCAGCATCCAATTGAAAACTAGCACACCTTGAAGAGTACAGTGAAGTATCCATTGTAAAGAAAAGAAAATTAATTGGTCAAATTTCACTAATTATTGTCACTAATATCGAGGCCTTGTTTATCTAAATTACATAAGCGGCACTATGGAAAAATAATCCAGTTTTCGCATGACACTTGCAAATCAACAACGGCTCAAATGACTGGGGCTGGATCCTTAGACAGGGGTAAACAGGAGATTCAATGACAGGTGGTGGTACTTCCTCCTACTGCCCCGTGGTCATGTGCAAAGGTGCCTATAAATTCAGTCTCAGTGTCTGTCTGGCCCATTCATCTGAAAAACACTCAGCACAACCAGCGACTGACCAATAAATGGGAAGTGCTTGTATACTGGGACGAATTGGATATATTTTACACTATACTGGATTATAACTACACTCGGGTAAGTTCAAATACATTAATGAGCCAGTATTTAGATGACAAAGCAGTCAATTACCAATGTAAATGACTTATTCATGACAAACAGGGTTAAGACTAAAGGCAAAGTTGAATAACAAAGAAGAGGTAACTGCGCCTATAGCACACAATAGAATAATCTCCTCTTTACAGGGAGAGGTGGTATGCTGTTGGCTGGAGCACTACAGAAAAAGTATATTCCCCAGGGTGATCTCAGAGCACATCCACTTACACAAACAAGCTTTATTCTTGAGAAGACCTAAAACCATATTTGGACTTTTTAGAAAGTATGTCTTTTTGATATGCATTTGTTAAGATTTGGGATACAAGGAATATTAAGTTACAGTTCATTTATGTTGTGATTAACACAGGGACTGTTGATAACATTGACTCAAGAACATTTTTCCATCCGTGAAACTAACTCAGAAGCAGAGATGGTTGGCAAAGAGCTGGTGCCCACAGCAGCAGTCAAGTTCTTTGGCGCAGGTACAGCTGCCTGCATAGCTGACCTGGTCACCTTTCCCCTGGATACGGCTAAAGTCAGACTGCAGGTTGGAAACTATTTGTCATCACATGTTTTACACACACATACATAACATTCCTCAATATTTTAAAACTCTTATAATTTCAGATTCAGGGGGAGAGTCAGAAAGTAGAAGGGGCCAATATGACCAAGTATCGAGGTGTGTTTGGTACCATCACCACCATGGTCCGCACCGAGGGGCCCAGGAGTCTGTACAATGGGCTGGTGGCAGGACTGCAGAGACAGATGAGCTTTGCCTCGGTCCGAATTGGCCTTTATGACTCCATGAAGCAGTTCTACACCAGAGGCTCAGAGAGTGAGTGGTCTACCCTTCCATATATGCTGACATGTTTAAACTATGACTAATTAAACTGCTCTTTGTAGGTGCAGGGATTGTGACCCGCCTTATGGCAGGCTGTACCACAGGAGCCATGGCGGTGGCGTTTGCTCAGCCCACTGATGTGGTGAAGGTGCGATTCCAGGCAGAGGTCCGAATGGCACACGGCGAGAGAAGATACAACAGCACAATAGATGCTTATAAGACCATTGCTCGAGATGAGGGCATGAGAGGACTGTGGAAAGGTAATAGAATTGTCTTTGTTCGGATTTTAACGTATACATATAGATAACCATAAATATAGAAAATAACCATGCATTCATTTGTTTTAGGATGCATGCCCAACATCACTCGCAATGCCATAGTGAACTGTGCAGAGCTGGTGACATATGACATAATCAAAGAGCTCATCATCAAGTATGACCTCATGACAGGTGAGCTACATCAAATCTAATCTTGGACAAACTAACTAACTGTAAATCATTATAAAATGTTGGCATTGTTGCTTATCAATAGACAACCTGCCCTGCCACTTCACGGCTGCCTTCGGAGCAGGCTTCTGTACCACAGTGGTGGCATCTCCGGTGGATGTGGTCAAAACTCGGTTCATGAACTCAGCTCCTGGGCAGTACAAAAGTGCCATCAACTGTACATTTACTATGTTAAAGAATGAAGGAGCTAAGGCTTTCTATAAAGGGTAAGTCCCTACACCTACATGCTATGCTACATTAGGTGTACCATATGGCCATAAAAGATTGAATTTGATATGAATTAATCCGTGTATTTCTGTTTAGGTTCATGCCATCTTTCCTCCGTCTGGGCTCTTGGAACATTGTGATGTTTGTTACATATGAGCAGCTCAAACGAGGGGTGACCAGGGCACAGCAGTACTGGGAGTCACCTTTTTGACACCCATATTGGTGTCTTCACTTTGGGATCTAAAACAATAACCTTCAAAGGTTTGAGAGTGGGCCACTTACACAAGCAGAGAGCAGGCCCAAAATACAGTTAGTAGTTCATGGAAAAAGGGGTCAAAGATGGACGCCAAAGATCACAGGGCGCTCTGAGTCAGGACAGTGCCAGACGCTAATGTTTTGAAGAGATGTTTTCGGGGAATGTGATAATGATAATGTGATAATGATAATGTGATAAGGATAATGTGATCATGATAATGTGATAATTCAGGTTTGTTATTCCAGTAAGTAAAAATGCACAAGGTAAATCGGCGGGCTGGTTACTATCGAGTTATGACTGTATTTACTTGATGTGTATATATTGTTTTTATATTGTACTGTATGAGAATTGTGTGTAAGAATGAATGATTATTGCTGGTCAATAAATGTCTTTAAAAGAATTAGCTGTCTCACTTCATTGAGAAAATGGGGGTCAATTGGTTCTTTTAGACTGCAACTTGATTACCATGTAATGTTGAAATGTGCAGGCAGATTTTGATCAGGCTAAAACCAGTCTGTGTAAATGTGGAGCTATCAAAGTGAGACGGTGACGGGGAGATAGACTTATCAAACACCTCTTTACATTCACTTTGTCCCAGCACTGAAGCAGATCTTCAACAAGCTTTCTAGTCTACTGCCAACTGAAGTAATACAATCAAAACAAATCAAGTGAAGCCTTTGGAAATGTAAACTGGGCCATGCTAAAAACTTTGCATTGCTACATCAAATATCAACCTCTATAATCACAGTGACCTTCATTAACATTTCATTGAAATCTTAGCTATTATTGCTCTGGCATCAGATACAGATCTATGCTTTCTATGAATGTGTGTATTCCTGTCTGAGAGAGTGACAGACAATAGAGATAAATGTATTTTCTTAACTGTGAACCACTCTCCTGACGCACATGGGCATACGGAGCTAATTTTGTGGGCGTACATACTGTTCCCTGACTATTCAGCATGACTCAGCACACTTTAGCCGTCTGTTCTCTAAGTACCGGAGAATGCTACAAGTACAAAGCTGATAAAGTAAAAAAAAGGTTACAAATGCAAACACGTATCAAAAAACTCATTTGAGAAAATCCAAGCCTTTAGCCCATTCTGATTCATGTGTGTGTAAGTATAAAACATGTATTCTAAAGACAATAGACAAAGAAACAAAATGAACAAATACAGAAAACCTAAATGAAGTTAACATATTCAGCTTTGGGAATAAAAAGCTGGACACTTGATGCTGTTTGTGTGTTGAGAGAAGCAGGCCTTTGAGGGGGAGGGCTCACACTGTGATGTAACAGCCCTTCCTCCACTAGCACTATTTAAGAAGCCAGTCTTTGTTTGGCCATTATATCCCAGTATTCACCGGGTCAGGTTACAGCAGGCTCTAGAGCTGTTGTTTTGAACCACTGTAGAGGCCTTCATCACCTCAGCGGAAAATTTGTGGCATTTTTTCTACAAACTAAGGTAAGCTTGGATTTCAGTGAATGTATTTAAAGTGTATATATTACTCTTCTGATATATAATATGTATTTGATCTTTTTCAGATTTTAGAGTATGAACATAAGTCTAAATATTTGTAAAAAGTTTTCTATGGAAAACAAAGGAAACCCGATTATAGCTAGGACTAAATTCAGCCAAAGAGATGCTTTTAGAGAATCCTGATCTGATTTGTTCAAACAGCTTTAAAGGTGAGTCGTACAACTTTTAAACATTTAATATCTTTTAATATCCACTTAAATCTCATTTCCCTTTGATCTTTCCAGATTTGGTCAAGACTGTCTGAGTCACATTAAAAGCCCTTGTTCTAATCTTTAAAAGCGTTTGAAAATGGTTGGATTCAGGCCTGCAGATGTGCCTCCTTCAGCAGCTGTGAAGTTTGTTGGAGCCGGGACTGCCGCCTGCTTTGCTGACCTGCTCACATTCCCCCTGGACACGGCCAAAGTCCGGCTACAGGTGAACTAAGTCTTATTTACTTTATGTCTAATGTCATAATATTATGATAAAAATCTGTTGTGGCTTGTTTTAAGTGTGATGTTTTATTACCTCTCAGATCCAGGGAGAAGCTGGAAGCACTGAAGTTAAAAGTAAAAGTCCCACAGTGAAATATCGGGGTGTGTTTGGTACCATCACCACCATGGTCCGCACCGAGGGGCCACGGAGCCTGTACAGTGGGCTGGTGGCAGGACTGCAGAGACAGATGAGCTTCGCTTCAGTCCGCATCGGCCTGTACGACTCTGTGAAACAGTTCTATACTAAGGGTTCTGATCGTAAGTGCTGTCTTCACTGTAGCTGTACAGTGTTTTTAGTTCAGATTTGACCTCTCTCTTTCTCTCTGGTTCAGATGCAGGCATTGGGAGTCGTCTCTTGGCTGGCTCCACCACCGGAGCCCTGGCGGTGGCTGTGGCCCAGCCGACTGATGTGGTCAAAGTGCGTTTCCAGGCCCAGGCTCGATCCTCTGGTAATGTGAGGCGTTACTGTAGCACCCTGAACGCCTACACCACCATTGCCAAAGAGGAGGGCATTTCTGGACTGTGGAGAGGTAGCTATTGAAGTCTGTTTATCCTAAAGCAGGTCCCTCCGCGTTCAGGGAAGGAGACTGTACGTATACTATGTTTTGTGCAGGTACAGCTCCAAACATTGCACGTAATGCAATAGTGAACTGCACAGAACTGGTGACATACGACTTTATCAAGGACATGCTCCTGAGCTCCACCCCAATGACAGGTAACTGAGTGCATTAACTGAACATTTAATGTGAAATATCTGTCTTCTAAATGTAACCCTCATGTTTTTGTCACAGACACACTGCCTTGTCACTTCGTCTCTGCCTTTGGCGCGGGTTTAGTCACAACTGTGATCGCGTCTCCAGTTGACGTCATCAAAACAAGATACATGAACTCTGCCCAGGGCCAGTACCACAGTGTCCTGAACTGTGCTGTCACCATGATGACCAAAGAGGGACCTCTGGCCTTTTACAAAGGGTGAGCGCAGTCTACAGTGGCATGACTAAATGGCAGCTGAATATATCAAATTAAAGGATGTTTTTTCTTCTTATATTAAGGTTCATGCCATCTTTTTTGCGACTGGGCTCCTGGAACGTGGTGATGTTTGTGACCTATGAGCAGCTGAAACGAGCCATGATGTCAGTCAACTTCAACTCCACATCTTTTCTGTGAAAAATTACTGACCAACTGTTTACATTTAGGGGTTTATTTTAAGGTAGTTTCCAAATTAAATTCCAGGTGATACTCAGGTGTTCATGCTTTATATTAAAAAGTGCATATTAAAAACACAGTGCCTGTTTGATTAGATGTTTACTTTCAGCGGAGAGTTTCTCAGGGAAGTGGATGGTGAATGTCAGGATGAGGTTTCCTTTTTGTGAAGGGTTGGGAGACAGAGGCATTCCCTCTCCAGGCACCACTTTTTTGTACGAGGGGCTGATTATAGGAAAAATAATATGATTGTTCAAATGATCCAAACTGTTTACTGAAATAAAATGTGACTTTGTCAACACTTACTGCACAATTTCGTTGATGGGGATGTTGATAAGCCTACCATCCAGTGTCTCTACCTCCACAGAAAACCCGGTCAGTGCCTGTGTACACAACATAAAGTGCTGCAGTTGTATACATATACATATACCTGTTATTAAACTATCAATGAACAGGAATGGCTTTTGTATTTGTTCTCACCACCTCCAGAGATATCTGAGCGTGGTAAATCAAGTCATTGTCCTGTCTCTCAAACAAAGGATGAGGCTTCTGTCGCACAATAAACACAATGTCTGCAGCAATGTTGTTTGGGCCCTAAATGTGAAATAGACAAACATCTCAACTTTTATTTATATCTTAGGCAAATTCATGACAAACAATTGTAGCCGCAATAAAAGACCACTGTGATTAAAAGATAGTAGATTATTTGTTATTATTAGTTTTAAGGTGTCAATTATATTACCATATTCCCAAGACTAGGACATTTACCCCACCCCAGTTCTCTCCCCTTGCCTCCATTCATCCTTTGAAATGTAAAGATAAACCCTCTTTAAATAATGGCCCTTCCTATGGTTTGTGGTCCAACGAGTTAGTTCTTGCTGTCAATAGGTCTGAACTTTCATGATAATTTCCTCTACATTACAGATACCTAAGTACTGCATTTGAAACTTCTCAAAAAGTTCCATACACACTATCTGATGGATAACCGTCCTGTGTTGGCAGATGTGATGATTGTGATGTTTGTCTGTGTTTTCCTGTTCTGCAGAGCAAAAACCTCCTGAAAAACAGTATTTGTAACTGTTTAAAAATCAAAATAATAAAGATGCTCACCTGATCCCCTTCTTTAGTAAAAGTTATCCTTGTGCCCTCCTTCCATCCAGGCTTCACGGCTACACTCAGGATCTTGTCTCTGATGCTGGAGGTGCAGCCATCATCATTCATGACCTGAGCAAAGGTAATATGACTTTGTTGTTGTTGAACCTTTGATAAGAATAATGTGGGTTTTTTGTTTACCTTGCGGGATATCTTTATCTTTTTGGTGCATCCGTGAAAGAGGTCATCCAGGGACAAATGAAGGTCTCGCTCAATGGGAGGATCCTGGATCTTAGTTACTCCTGGGATCAAGCCACCAAACTGAAGGGGCACATTGTTCTCAGAAAAAGCTAGAAACAGACAGCTTCATTATATATGTGTATTTAGGAAACATCTTTACTATATGATCTTCATGTTTATTAGTACCTGCAAATGGATTGTCACTTCCAAAAAACTGTCTAAAGGTCTTGTCTGGATTCCCATGATAGGCGTATGGAGTAGACCAGGCACCACTTTTGCCAAACTCAGGAGGAATGCCATTCTTTAGACCCTCTTCATCAAACTTATCATAGGTTGCTTTTTTACGAACTGTTTAAAAAAGAGCAGACACAGCATTGACCTCATCTATTGGGGCGGCAGTGGTGCAGTCCCTGTCCAAGCACGCGCTGTTGTTGTGTCCCTGGGCAAGACACTTAACCCGCATTGCCTATGAATGAATGAATGTGGTGGTGGTTGGAGGGGCAGTAGGCGCAGACTGGCAGCCACCCCCTCTGCCCCAGGGCAGCTGTGGGTACATAAGTAGCTTACCACCACCGGGTGTGACTGTGGAGTGAATGAATAATGTTATGTAAAGCATCTTTGAGTCTTGAGAAAAGCGCTATATAAAGCATTATTATTATTACCATATTTCATCAAGTAAAGTTAGGTTTAGCTACTTTGTCTTGACTTTTATTTGGTCAGCAGCCAGCATAGTAATGACTACCAGAAATGGATAATAAAGATAGAATAAAAACACTAAAAAGCTGCTTGGAATGTTAAAAACAATAGGAAACATTGGGGCAGTTTAACCAAGAAATCGATTCTTTTTCAGAAATTCTAAAAAATAGCGGTATGTCAGTCAAACATACGGTCACTTAAAACGTCGTAGGCTTCACTCAGCTGGCGGAACTTCTCATAGCTCCCTGGCTCCTTGTTGCTGCTTGGATGAAACTTCAGTGCAAGACGACGATATCTAAATTAAAACGATGTTGCTATAATTAACATCTTGCTTAGCTGCAACAAAACTAGCTTCAATATCTGCAAAACATCTCTTACGCCTTTTTGATATCTGCGTCCGTTGCGTTTCTGTTTATTTCCAGCGTCTCGTAGTAGTCTCCTCCCATCGTCGATATTTATTATAACACAACTAAAATGCAGTCAATACAATTTCTAACCCAACACGTGATTTTTTTTAATATTTTTGTTAAATTTGTGAATAGGTCTGACATATATTAATACTATTTACTTAGTTAGGCTACTGCATCAACTGTTTGCCTCGATCTTGGTTTCCTTGGTAACAGCTTTATGAAGTCTCGCGATAATGTCTTATTTACAGGGTGCGAGACCCAAACTATCCACTAGGTTCCGCTGTTACCTTCAAATGTGTATAGGGTAATATTGTTGTAGCCCAGTTCTTTTCAAACAAGTGCAAATATTTGGCTTCAAGTAGGCCTATTATACCCATATACCAAAGGATAAATAAATAAATAGATTCATGATCTTATGTTAACTTAAAAATCTCAGAAGATACTACTAGAAAGCACCCACATACCACAAAAAATAATAAAATACGCTTAATTTTTCAACTTACCCAATCAACATAAAAGACACTTTGAAGCTGCAGTGACAAGTGTTTTTTATTTTTTCATTTAACCCAATATTCATTGACAGAAACGTTAAAGACTACTATGCAATACAAATCCTCTTCCATATATTCACACACACAAACAAATTGCACTGTATTATTTTCAGTATGATCGAACAGCCAGTTAGAACAAGGGTTTTGGTTGAAAGGGTGGTCCGATACAGATGCATATATTCGATTAGCAATTTAGGAGCACTTTCCAAAAGCATATTAACAGCCGTAAAAAGAAATTCTAGAAATAAATATTGCAAGTAATTTTGTATTAAATGATTTACAACTAACAAAATATATCAATGCCAAAAAGCAAAAACAAGAAAATAAAACGTCATACCAAACAAGAAGACAAGACAAACCCATAGCCAAACATAAACTATAATTACACTGCAAAAAGGCATCTCTTCAAATCTAATGCTTATTGTGGGTTTTTAAGAATCTGGCTCATCTTTATTATGAGCCTTTCCTCTTCAAAAAATAGTCAAAGAATCATTTCAAATCTATGATAGATGTTGTTGTCCTTATAAAATGCATGGAAGATTATCTATCAAAATAAAAAGGTAATAGAAAATGGAAGCCAAGTTAAAATCAACCATCTGTTGGTGGATAAGAGGACGGTGAAGTAGAAACTGTAGTAAGGTGAAGTGAAAAAAACATCTGGAACTTATTAGATTGTGCGGACACTATATCCAGGTTTATTTGGTGGATTTTAGTGTATTTAGGGTTATTTTATTGAAGGAATGGGAATGGTTAAAAATGAGCTCACGGTTTTGCCCTTTACTTGTGAGGTTGCGTCATAACTGTATGTAAACAATGTATGGTTTATTCTGTAAGTCCAAAGAGCTTATTCCCACATTTACAAAAACAGGACGCTTTGGTGACAGTGAGTAGAAATATTTGAGTTAGTTCAAACGGCAAAGACTGTGTAATGAAAACATTCAACACTTTTCGATGACACAAAATGACACTCATCTCCATCAGGCTGAGTGAGCACCACCTTTCAGTACTGTGTCTGTGCAAATAGTCAATTTGTAATAGGTGACTCGTGACTTTTAGAGTAACTTGGTGACAAAATGGGCAACTTCCACAAATGTAGGATATGATGTATTTAGTGTTTGTTTCCGGGGAGAGGGGGGAGCATATGGTAGACACATATACAAGAAGTAATGGTTTAAAGACAGCTCCAGTAAAAGTGAACACATTAACAAGAACAGCCTCCTTCACTGTTGGGTTGTTCAGGCGGCTTCTCCAGTTTTATGTCGATCACTGAAGGTGGTGGAGTAAAGGAATATTATACTGACCTGAAAACGATCAATGAATTTTCACTCACTGGGCACTTTATTAGGTGGACTTTTTATCTAACCAGTGTGATCTTCTGACGCTGTAGCCCAACTGCTTCATGTTTTGTCATCTACTGGGTTGACAAGTGGCTATCTGAGACTAATCTTACATTTCTATGATCTCAAACTGGTCTCTGATCCCTAGTTTCACATGTATTCTTTATTTAGATGCTTGGGTTGAGCTTCGGAAGGTCTTGAATTAGGTTGACTACACAGGTTTAATGTGATGTGAGCGTAAATAGATCAACCTAATAAAGAGGCCAGTGAGTGTATAGTCAACCAATACAAATGAAATCTCAAAATGAGTTCACATTCATGAAGGATACTGTCCTCTCTGCTCTTGTCTTGTGTGGTGTCCATCCCAGGAAGAGCGGCTGCCACTCGACGGAAAAGCTGTAAGTATGAAAGATTATTAGTATTCGATATTATTTCATCAACAGTTCTGAAAGTTTTCAAATGGCAGAAAACACACAGAAATAATGAATGTGTATATTTGAGTGAGGCACTCAAAGCTCACACAAAGGAAGACATCCAGCATACAATTATCTCAATATAAGCACTATGACCACAACAAATATTATTTTTAATAATAAAATTAGTTCTGTTTGCTGTAACCTTCCAGTTGCAAGAGCTTGTGGTATTCAATGTGATTGATGTTCATGAAATGCAAAATTTGAGTATAAAATGGTGCCTTTAACCCACCCCTGAAGAAGTAATATGTTCAAACACTAGATGACCGCATGCAGATTTGAATTACAGGTCTAAGGTCTGCAAACCCCAACCCTAATTTATGTCAAATATTAATTGTGTTTAATAAAAACAACTTTATAGAATGAAAGCTTGAAAAACACATCAACAGATCACTAATGAAAGGAAACCAACGTTGAGTGCTGGGGCTGGGCAACATACAGTTCTCAAATAGGATTATTATTCAAATACTATTATATGCACTGTCCATATACCATAATAGCAGAAGAAATGCTTGGCACAAAACAGCATCTGCTTATTGCTCAAGTGTAAGTTATCATATGCCTACCACACTGCAGAAACAGCAAAAAACAACAAAACCATTTACTATCATTACTTTGAAATCACATGAAACATACAATTTGGGTCATATTGCCCAGCCCTGTTGAGAGCACACCTTTTTGCAGACATGCGTGTACGTGTGAAGTAGAAGCCATCAGAGAAGAGCATGAGCACTACGTATATGAACAGACACACAGTAAGGTGCACAAGCTCTACCTGTTTGACATTGTAGCCTGTCTTTGCACTTGTCTCAATAAACAGTACATTCATCTCTTTCGCTCTCTGCTCTCCCTCCTCTGTAGTAATCTGTCTGCGATGGCACATCACATACACACACACATAGCCACACACACACACACACACACAGCCACACACACACAGCCACAAGACAATAGGGGAGAGAAATGTATCGATCGTGATTAACTTGAAATAGAAACACAAGTCGTGCCCCTTTTCTCCCTGCTGATACTGCCATCTTTGCTCCATACCAAAAGTCAACCACTAAACAGTCACGTGAGAGCTTAGTCATCAAGAAGAAAGGTGGTCAATTTTGTGAATATGAATAACAATTGGTACATTTCTTGAATAGTAATGTAAGTCCACTCCACAGTTAGGGCTACTAGTGTGATATTGCTTTATTAATGGTCAACGTTTGGAGACTAAGCCCAGACAGAAGCATGTTCAGCAGAAGTCCAGAGCACGACTCACACTTCTTCTTACCTGCTTTACATTGTAGCCTGCTTTCGCACTAGTTTCAATAAACATTACATTTAGTTCTTTGGCTTTCCGCTCACCCTCTTCAATAGATACTTGCCTGTAGTAGATAGATGGGATTAGGGGAAAATGCATAGCAAATTTACGACTGAATAACAAATCAATGGAGAAAAAGGGTTGGAACAATTTTAGAACAACATCAGATAACTATGTTCAGTAATGCAATAACAATATGACTGGTGAAATGTGGTTGTATGCAGAAATAGAGACTTGAAAATGTAGTAACTTAAACCAGGACTAAACCATGTTTGGTGGATTATTTTTGATAAGACAGGAGCGTTTTGTTTACCTGCTTTACATGTTTCGACTACTTCCTGTAATCATCGTCAGAAGCTTCACGTGTGACGTGTCTTACAGACTGCTTAGGTGGGTTTATCAGACAGTAGGAAACGCTTACGCCCCCTACTGTCTGACGCCTTCTCAAGGACCGCGTCTGAGGTGTGGGACCAAGTGTACGCTCCTTCATCCTGATTTATGGTCCTTGGCGCCCGTTTCATAATCTCGATGGCCTCCCTGATCCAGCGGTAATATTTGTTACTTTGAGCACAGATGATCCTGCAATGCCAGGGTCATCCTCGCTTCTGACAATGACTACAGGAAGTAGTCAAAACAACATGTAAAGCAGGTAAACAAAACGCTCCTGTCTTATTAAATAGAATCTATCAAACACTGTTAGAGGAAGACAGAATGAATCTTTACAAGAACAGGACTAAACCAGTTTTAAACAAAGGCTAAACCAGTGTCAAACCAAGACTAAACTCAGTCTTCATATCCACAAAGAGCAGTGCCTTGTCTCTGTGATCTAAAACACTGCTCTGGTGAAACCCTGAGGAAGCCTGTATTGACAGCCTGGCAGTTCAAAATCAATGGCTTCATTTGTATGCAGTCACTGAGCCCACCAGCGCAGATGCAGTGGGGTAAGAACAGATTACCTTTTGTCTGCGAGGTCTGTCTTGTTTCCAACCAACATGATGATGACGTCACTTCCTCTCTCCGTCCGCACATCGTCAATCCACTTTGTTGTTTGCTGGAAGGAGTTGACATCTGGGAGAAAGAGAGGGAGGGAAGAGAAAATAAAAGGTGTAAAATGCCTGTATGTCTAGTTTGCAGCAAGACGTCAAATCTTGCAACAAATATTAAGAATTTCTATTTACTAGTAAAATAGTTCAGGTTTCCATCAAGGCTGGTGTTGTGTATGCACCCAAACTTCTATATCCCACTAGGGGCAGCTGTGGTATGGCAGGACATTCACTAATCATGAAGTTTGATTGCTGCACTAACCGAGTATTGCTGTTGTCATCAAGAATCATCACCCACTATGCCAAGATAGGAACGTGTTAGAGTGTGTACTATATAATCCAAGCCATTATAACTTATATATATAATATGGTAAGACCCTTACAAGAAGATCACAAAGATGCCAAATGGCGTATTACTGCACATTCATTGAAATACTTGGTTAAGTGGGAAATCAGCAGCAGAGCACCCAGCATACCAGACATTGATGCAGTACACCAAAACATGCCTCCTAACCTGAGAATATTTGAAAATCCACTTACTTGTAATGTCATAAACAACGACAGCGGCAGCAGAGTCGCGGATGTAACTCGGGATGAGACTTCGAAAGCGCTCCTGTCCCGCTGTGTCCCACAACTGCAACCGTATCTATGTGACGGGAAGAGGATGGAAGAAAGAAGTACAAAGAAGAAAATAATAACAGAAGAAATGGGGAAAAAAAGACAAATAAATAAAAAAAATATTTAAATTAAGAGGAAAAAAATGAGAGAAATATCAATGAGCAAAAACCAAATGAAAAGATATCGGATGATGAAGATTGCAATAAAGAGAACACAGACAAAGGTGAAGTGCATGCAGGTAGTGACCACCAGAAAGAACAAGCTGTCTGGGCCTGAGGGGAAAGAAATAAACAATCACCCTTCACTTGTCATCAATCCACCACCGCTCCTGATCAAGTAAAGCGTCCGATTTTATTTTGAGAAGATGAGAACAGAGATGAGGAGAAGTTGATGAAGAGGAAGGAAGAAGAGGAAGAAAATTTGTGTTGAGGGAAAAACAAACAGCGAAACGGGAAGGTGCTCGAAATCTGACCATTCCTCCGTCCAAAAGTATTACAGCAAAAATCCACCAACATCAACCAAAAGCATAGGTATCACATTAATGCATTTGTGAGTTTCGTGGCTTAAACAAAAATGGAAATCAATAAAATATAGAAGTATAGTACAGAATAAGCAAGGAATTTATGAATTTTCAAGACAAACTTACTGTTCTGTCTTCAAGATACATGGTTTTTGACAGGAAGTCTATTCCTATTGTGGCCTGAAAGTGGAAATTTCAACAATTTGTCATGAAAATGAACAACAATACAAAAATACAGATGACAGCATCAATGACTCACTTGATATGTGTTGTCAAAGCTGTCATACATGAACCGGGTGATGAGTGAAGTCTTTCCCACTGTGGAAAAATGAAAAGAGGGTTGATTCAGTGTCGTTTATTATTATTATATGGATTACCGAGTAATCATGCCCTGAAGAAGGCTGTTTGTAGGCCACTACACGTGGGGAATACTCTACACAGCACGCAATGTTTTTTAAAATATCTTAATAAAATAAGCTACATGAAGAGGGCCTTGGTTTTTTGTTCCCAAACACCAAAGAGCACCTTCAATACAGAATAATTATTTAACCGATACTTCTCAAAATACCTCTTCACCAAATTCAAAGTAGGTGGTGAACAAAACCGCAGACATTTTTAAATTTCTGTGGTTTCAGAAGCTTATCATCAACAGGAAAAGTAGAAGTTAAATTGACTCCATAAAGAAGAACACTTGAGGCTTCCTGACTGAGCTCAAGTTACAATATCAGTTGCACTGGGCATGAGGCAATAGTGACCAATACCCAAAGCCAACACCACTGTTTAGCCACATCAAACCACAACAAATCCCTGACAACTACAACGTCTGTTTTTCCCCAAAGACAAGGAGACCAAAACCCTATAATTGGATCAAAACAGCTCAAAAGAGAAAGTTACATGTTCAGCAATAACACATTCATTAAGCGTCTTAGTGTCAACATTATGATTAAAACAGTCCCATCACATCTGTTACTGAAGTTACATGAAAGGTACGAGATGAGAAGGGCCAGTGAAAGAATGCAGCTGGGCAGGTTGTAATTAGGATGTATCCCTTTTCAGAAACACCCCCAGAGTAGACGTGGTACAATCTCTGCGCTGCGTTTTGTGGACTTTAGCCGAGATTGACAGCTCCCCTCAAATCACAGACGTTATTGTAAACCACGAGTCGCTTTTAAAACACTATAACAGCAATAATCCTTCTTAAGATGGGTTAACACAAGATGAAACCGTCTCCATTGCTACACAGTTATTATCTTTAATACGCCCCTGTATTTTCAGAACCAACACTTGTGGGACTTATTTGAGGTTGCCACCGCCCAGGTTTACGACATAGCTTTGTGTAAATCTACCACATCTCGGGATATCTTCGTTACTGTAGTAAACAACAATTTTGATTTGGTCACAGTTCCCCTGACACAGCGTCTGAAGTAATACGATGTCGAAACACTACCACTGTGCCAAGTTTTGCATTACGCAGCTAATGTTAGCAGCTAACTGGATAATCGACCAAAACACTTACAATAAGACACACTTCATACACTATAGATACACATGTCATAACTTGTGAATATTGTTATTATTTCTCTTACCACTCTGCTCTCCCAGGAACACCAATTTAAATTTTCTTAGAGGGTTTCCGAAGTCTCCGGCCGCAGACATGGTTGTAATGACTATGGACCAAGCTCTGACGGTACTTTTCTTCAAGCTAGCCGGCTAACACTTGCTAACCAGCTGTTGTCAAACGTCAATAACTCAATATCCTGTAATTTTTTAACCAGCTCCCCCTGATCGTATGTCTGGGGGTTGTCCTAAATGAAGAATAGCTCTTTTATGCCTTCTTTTACTTTGGGAATACTCCGTAAGTGCCAGAGTAGGTTAGCATTACTCTGACAGGATCCTCCCGCTGCGCTTCTTCACTGCACAAAAAGTTCAACTCAGTTTGTAATGAAGCAAAAAACAATATTGCACCCCCTACTGGATTTTAACATACCTCCCAAGTATAACGCATATGGCCTTCTCAGATACATTTTAGACAGATTATTACGTATTTTTTAACATTTAAAGTTCAGCAGGTCGTTTTTGTAATTAAATAATAATAATAATCCAGTGACGTAGTTCATGTAGCCTTTTGATGTTACCACAAGAGGGCGAGCTAACCCTGTTACTATCCCATCTTCTGTCACCAATTTTCAGTGAGGAATGTTAAATAATTCATAATTTGTAATGTTACAGTTTGAAGCGCTATTTGCTGAACACATCTCTACAATTTTTTGCTTTTAGTCCAACATGGAACCAGGAGGCTAGTGTGGCATCATAAACCCTGGTTGTGTGGTACAGTCTATTTACTTTAGATATTACATCACATCTTAAGGTAAGAGATATAATAAACATTAACTACTGTAATTTAGTTTAGGTTCGATAGGCTAAATGTCTCTTTATTACGCCCAGCAATGATAAACTATTGTTGGTGAAATGTGTACAAGGAAACATTAGCTCATTAGATTGTACACTCTCCCACAGCCCATTCCATTCACATCTGGACAAAAGCCAAGCTCCAACTCTATATTGCCCTGTTGTAACTGCAAGGCGGGTGGCCACATGTGATTTTTATGACCAGTGCCTGATGATGACTGTAGTTGTGAGTTGTTAGTGATTGCGGAAAACTGTGAAGTGGCAGGAGGAGGTACGTCACAGTGAACATGACTGATGACTGTACATGACACACAAGTATAGACTGAAGTCCTTGTGTGAGAGAAACTGATGCAATGCCACCTGAAATTTCAGATTATTGATGATGTAATACAATGGTGAACTTTATTTTTTCAATAGTTGCACCGGGGGCGTAACATAAAGCAGTGCAGACAGAGCAATTGAACAAGGGCCCAGGCGGTGGAGCGGCCCACTGGGATCTAAACCAGGACTAAACTGGGTCTAAACCAACACAAAGCCAGGACTACACCTGGACAAAGTCAGGTCTGAACTAGGACTAGAACAGCTTCTAATCTAGACCTAAACCAGAAAAAATAGGTCTAGGCCAACTAACCAACTCAAAAACAGGTGGACTTTTTCCTCCTATGGAAATGCACCAGGGGGGTACTAAATGGGGTATTAGAAATCCAGGACTAAACTAAGTCATATTTAAACCAGGATTAAACAAGGTCTAACCTAGAACTGAAACAAGGTACAAAGTCAAAATTAGTACAAGCCAGGACTAATTGAGGTCTAATTAAACCTGGAATAAACCAGATCTAGCTCAAGTCTAAATCAGGTCTAAACCAAGTCTAAACTAGGACTAAACCAGCTCTATGTCAGGACTGAACCACTACTAACCCAGACTTTATCAGGAATAGTAAAACCTGGGGCCCCTGGTCACAACATGGTCAGAACTCACTGAAATGCACTTATACCTGACAGGATATAAAGAATACCCCTTACCCATCTGAGACCATGATTCTATATCTTTCTGTGAGTGGATGTTGGCAGCACTACACACAGTCAGTGCAGTGGGGACCAGAGTGCTTGTATAGCTGCTGGGGGTAGAACAGAGGAAAAAAAGCCTGCTGCAGGGACGGCTAGTGGCAGCTGTGAAAAGTGGTCCTCTCCTGGCACCACACTGTAGAGAGACAGGTTGTTTCTCATTTGTGGATATTACTAGTTTGGGCATTGTAGCCTGTAGCATTTGCACGCACTATACATATGCAGTGACTATAGTAAAGTTATGACAATCAGCCTGAGTATTTTGACTGGGGTTTAGTTGCTCAACTTTATCATTTATTTGGCAGAGACTCGATACTATTAACTTAACTCTGTGATAAATGTTCCCTTTTTAAAGCCTAGATACTCACGTGTACATTTGGCTATAGTAATAAAAATGAACATTAAATCATATAAATGAGCATCAATAATTGTAGCCACACTTATGTTAAAATTGATTTTCACTTCATTAAGTGTAATTACAAATGAATATATATATATATATAATTTTTAAATCAGGCTGCACCTATGCGCACTAACGTGGATAGCTTACAATACATTTCAAATATTGCATTCTCTTTTCTATGACCGTCTATGAGTAATTTAGCCTATTGTTAAACACATAGCCAAGCCTTCCAAGTGCTCGCCTGCAGTGTGTGTTTTTGCATGCCTGAGCTGGCTGTTCTAGGTCATCGAAGACACACCTGCGCCTCGTCCGGCTGATGCCATCCTCTGTTTGGGCTGCTCCATCTGCAACAAACAAGCCTCACTTAACAGTATACAGCCATGGTTTATGCCAATACTGTAGCTACCTCCACTTCTCCTCCGCTCTCCCCCCTTACGCCATATGTCCTTGGTGACGGACGGAAAGACCCCTAGTACACCACAAACCTGCTGAACCAACAAAATCAGCTTGCACTCACCCCGGCTCACCCAATCTCTAGGCTTTCTCCTTTATTTGCATGGATATATGTGATAGGATAGATTGATGATAGATATGACAATTCTAGAAAGGGTTGTTCAAATGAAAAAAAAAAAAAAAACCCACATCATATTAAATAAGGACTTTAAGGATAAGGATTTTGCACATCACCTCAAGCACTGACTTCATTCAGGTTTACTGGTCTTATGTCATGCAACTGCATCATTTACTTGGGCAAGTTGACTCAGTCAAGTAGATGGGAAAACCTCACCGTGACTCATACTTAGGCATGTCTGGTAGTGGCTCATTCTCTTTTTTTTTTTTTTTGGTATCGAGATGAATTGATGCACGTGTTTTGTCTGTCACATGTACAATAATCCTGCTCGGTGTGTGAACATTTAAAGGCCAGGATCTGCCATACATTACATTGTGTTTAATGGTAAGTGTCCATGCCAATTCTAAACTGCAAAAAAGATTATGTCTAGATTAGTTAAAACAATTTGAATTCAGGATATTATCCTTCATTTGTGTTGTTTTGACTAGTGTAGATTTGTTTCCTTATGAGGCTTCGATCATTGTACTAGTTTCAATGTAATTCTCACTGTATTCTATGTTTTATTTGTATTTTTAGTGATTTTATTTCTATTCCACCTGCAGATGGAATTTCCTTAAAAACTATACAACAACCAGTCTGGCCTAATAAGTAAATAAATCAAAACTAGTCAAAATGACTCAAATCAAGATTAATATTCATCATTTTTATCATTTTTATCATCAACTACTCTAGATAGTCCTTTTTGCAGTGCACCACCACCTTAACACACTAATGAATGCAGCTCTCAATGTCATTGCAAAGTACAATACAGTGCTCATCTCTCCAGAGAGGCAGGCAGAGTGTGGAGGGGCAGTTAATGAAGGATGGAACAGGGGGTGAAATGGAGAGAGATAGAGCAAGGGCTGGGTCATTTAGAAGTAGGTGTATTGTCATCCCCAATACATAAAAATAGAAAAATGAGGACATACGTATATGGGGGATGGGGTAAAACTGTTATATTTTTCACCCTAGGAAGCAGGGATGAGAAGAAGAAGCATGGGGGGACACCTCTAGACAGTGTGAAACAAAGACGCACTTGGAATAACTGAGCATAACGTCACGTATATACAGCAGTAAATGGTGGGAGGCATTCTTGCAAGTGAAGCAAGCAGCAGCATTGAGTGGGGTAGCAATCC
>JAVQKC010068980.1:0-45734 GCA_036025475.1 Philypnodon macrostomus
CACCAATCACTCAACCACATTCTTGCCCAGGGACACAACGACAGTGTGCGCTCGAACGGGGGCTCGAACCACCAACCCTCTGGTCGAGGGGCGAGCGCCTACCCCACTGCACCACTGCCACCACTGATGTAAATTATGGTCATCTGTAGTCTGTAGGGGAGGGACTAAAGTAAAACTCGACTGCTATTGGTCAAAGTGGTAACCCACACAGTCTGATGTTACTGTAAAGGGGAGGGACTTAAGTAAAGGGACAGATAAAGCTTATTTTTTCGAAAACTTAGAGGCTAAACCTTTAACCAAGTCTAAATCAGGTAACTAACGTAACCAGATCTACAGAAAGCCTAAACCAAGATTTGCCAGCACTTAATCAGGTCCAGACAGGCCAAATCAAACTACCTGATCAGCGACTTGAACTGCAAAAGACTCAAAGCCCAAGTCCAACCAATAGTACCCCTACCACAGCTTGAGTACCAATGGCAAGCTATTCATGTGAGTGGGATCATATTTCAAACGCATTGGAGAGCAGGTTTATTTGTCCAATTGAAATAACAATACGGACCGCAGGAGCTGAAAATTCACAAAATGTATCACTCACAACAAAGTTCCCTAAATGAGTTGTGACTGAGGTTGACAGGGCTGCAGAGAGATGGAAGACAACACAGGGTTTAAATGCCACACTCTGGTCCGAAGAATGAATAGTCTGTGTGTATCCACCGCGTGCCATGTTCTATATATGACACTTACACTGATTTACGGCCCTCTCCAGCTAAATCGTTTACAGCTATATGGTTGTGGGGGCTTTTAATGCTTGCTGTATATACATGTGAGCCTTTAAAATGTCCCCGTGGTGCGTGGATGGATGGAAGACTGTCTGAGAGTTTCACAAAACTAGGAAATTAGTTCAAAATTGTTTTAATGCATCTGTCCCTGCTCTGTGATGTAAAGTAGGTCATCTATCATACTTAATGTAACTTGAGTCCATTCCCTGGCCTCTACAGCAACATCAAATCAGAGTTTGCAGGCTTTGCACCCCTTTGACAAATAGTAGTCAAGTTTTAATTTACTCTTTCCCTGTACAACAACATAAAATTATTTTGATCAGTTTCAAAAACGCAATTGGTCAAAGTGGTAACCCAAAGACTTGATGTTGCTATAGAGACCAGGAAGGGACTAAACTAAAAAATATTGAATTAGGTCAGATTACCAACATTTACATCATAAAACAGGGTCAGATAATCAAGTCCTCCAGACTCCAGCCTTCATAAACTGCGCATTGTTCAGTGCATATAGACCCCGTATTGTCCTCTTTGTTTGCATTTGTATTCTGACCCACAGTTAATACCCTCATGTATTGTGTAGACATAGGCCTGTTTTTAATATTGATGGATGATTATTTTACGGGGAAGTGCTATTATCAAATCTGAATGGCTCTGTTTTGGGCAAATGTTTGCTAATGCCAGTTCAAAGAAGCATCGACAATCCTTTATGACTCTATTATGTTTCATGGCAAACAAATCCAATGGCTCATAATTATATGTCATTTTAACTTTTTTTCATGGATATTGCCAATCAAAAGCTATTGTTCTGATTTATTTCATTTGTATGTCTAATAACGGGTCAATCAAATCTGACAGGAATCTAATCTGAGTAATCTAACATGCAAACTAATAATAATGTTCATTGTTTACTTTGGGCTGCACCTGTTGAATAGTTGAATAGTTGTTCTGTCTATATTTATTTTCATGTATGTATATAAGTTAATTTACCTAATTAGATTTTCTTCAGCAACTTTTCAAATAAATCATATTTCTAAGGGTTGTTTGGCACCATACTTTTATCTATCTGGTTACAATAAAATCAAAAATCAATCTGATTAGGTTAGGTTACTCAGTACTTCTACATACTGGGTAACATTAAAGAGGAACTATGCAACTTTTCACTGTTTTGGTCACATTTCTCCTTCACAGAGCGCCCCCTAGAGTTTCAGAAACTAGCACTGTCCACAGAAAAAAACACAAAGAATATAGACTTTATATATAGACTCTAGATGATCATAAAGCTACTGTTCAACACAAAAACACCAGGTCTGCTCAGTTTGGCATCTGTAATTTCTTGGAGCTCGCTCTGTAAAAGCCTGTTTAAAAGCAATTTGTGGTTTTGGTGAGATCTGGGACTTGACCCGAGATTTCCAGGGACCTAGCAAGGAAGCTTCATTCACCCCACAACAACTCATTTAGGCTCACATGCTGAAAAGTTAATGCATGTGTAGTGTCATAAACATAGCCTCTGTCAGATTGTTTATAACATGTACATAGTGCAGTATGTATCGGCCAATGTTGCCTCTATGATTCCCTATAGTGAGAACTCCTGTAGTCCAAATGTGGGACGCAGCCAGGGCTTAACATCAACTACCCAAATGCTGGTAGAAAAAAATAACACATGGAAACACACTGACAAGCACAAATATGCAACTAGAAATCCTACTCTATGTAAGTTCTGACCTTCGTGGATAGTATTCAGCCAAAAAGTGAATGTCAAACCCTGGACACAGCCTCAATTACTCATTTTATTTATATGACAGGGACAATGCAAAAACAAACACAGTTCCAATGGAAAGTTTGTAACTGATGTGCTGCAAATACTGTAGAGGTTATAATGTCAATTCTCAACTCCTGTCCCTGGTTGGGCTTTTCGACGGACAAATACAATTGACGTGTTACACTAATACTAACACAATCAAAGGATAAAACATTCATGTATTTTAAGCTGAAAATGATGCTGTCCATCAACATCAATTTGTAAAAAGTATAGCCCAGAGAATATAAAGTCCAGCATGTCTCAATCATGACAATTTTTTACATTTATTTTGAAGATATCTTATTAGGCTTCTTTTATTTGATAGGACAGTGGACAGGGAATCAGGGAGAAGAGTGAGGAGTGACATTCTGCAAATTACCGTGAACAAGATTTGAACTCACAAGTCGAGCTCTGTACAGCTCTGAACACGGGTCGCGTGCTCTACTGACTGAGCTAAACCACAGCCCAATAACACTCATACAAAATGCGGTTGGTGAACTTTTGCATTTTGTAACAACTTTCTGAAAACTTCAGTGTGCTCAACTGCATATTGTGTTGGGTCAGTTTATTACACAATGAAGTGCATTTTTTATTACATTTTGGCAAATTATTACACAATGCAGATTTATTACATATTGTGGCTTTACAGGGTCCAAACTGTTGTCCAAACGGGGCTCTGTGACTGTCTAATGTAGTGAGAACTCCCATACTCCAAAACTACAGGAATACAGCCAGTATTTTCCAGTTTGGGCACAGCACAGCATGGATCCAACAGGTTGAGTGGTTGCACGCTTTCGATCCGTGAACAATATATCCTTGTTACGACAAAAACAACGAGAATCAGCGTGACAGGCCTCACTGAAATATGAAGTGGAGCACGGGTCGATTCAAAATGATGTTTCTCAAATGCTTCAGAACTATGCAGGAAAGGTTTGTCATTAGCTACAACCAGGACTGTATCGTATTAACAATCATAGTATGGATGAACTTTAATCGGAATTAAAGAATAAATGTTCAAGTTATTTCTTTGGGGATTTTACTTTCCCTTTCTTTATATAAAACACAGGAAATATAGCCAATCAAAACATCATAATCAATTTTGGCCAAATTGGTATTTGAAATATTGGTATTGAGTCTTTAAATCATAGTAATCCAAATGAACTTACACTTGGCTTGGGACGACTCTTGGACTTCATGTGACTGTAATGGAAATCATATATATACACACACATACACACACACACACACACACACACACACACACACACACACACTGATGGCACAGTCCAGCTCTAAAATGCATGCTTTGTGCGGCCCTAATGATTCGTACCCTGTGTGAGACTTTCTGGAAGTTGCCTGTTTTTGGAGTGAACGCTGGCTTTGGTCCATAAAAACTCTATGGTTTAAGTATCACATGGTTAGTGGTGCTTCCTAGGGCTATATTTATGTACTCGTACTGTATCCCCTTTCATTGAAACCCAAACCAGTGGGTGATTTGTCTCCATAAGAGAGTGCCATTTACAAGCAGCCATGCTGGGGTGGGACCCCGAGCAGAGGACTTGTTAATAGCACACATCCACTTCTCACCAGATGCTGTCCAGAACAAACCAACATACGCTGAGAGACACGTCCAAACCAATTTCAGATGAATGCTCCACTACAAGTTTAAAGGGCCTGTTGCTTCTCCCCACTCGACTCTAGATCCATCACACAGCACCTAACTGGGAACTATGTTGGTTAGCATCTGATATAAGGGACCTATAAATCTATACAGTGTTTTCAGTAGAGGATAGTGTGGCAGTGGCGCAGTTGGTAAAAGTTTACCCAGCATCTGGAGGGTCACTGGGTCAAATCCCGCCAAAGCATCTACTGTCCTTGTGTCCCTGGGCAAGACAGCCACCACCAACAGTGAATAAATAATGCATGAAATTGAAAAGCGATATAAGCCTGATCTATTACTATAGTCACACTCGTTACACTGGTCTGTTTAAGCCAAATATAGTTGTTCTAGTTCCACTTACACTGTTATCTGCAGCTCTATAAAGTGAACAAACTGAGCAGTACAGGAGAGGAAGCACACTAGCCATTTTTGTTTTTCCATTTATGAATTGATTTTAGTGTATAGGTTATTTAACAGGCCTTCCATAGATGCTCACATGCCAAAATATAGGAACGGTGTAATATTGAATTTCAACCAATCACTACAAACAACTCCTCAAACTACAGTTTTCAGATACCCACTGTTGACGATAATAAATGAAGTCAGTTTTAGTCATCACACTTACAGCAGTAATGAATGTTTAGAACTAGCAGAATATCACATGACATCTGATAGCAATTTCCTTCTGTATTCCTAACAAAGCCTGTTTAAAAGTGTGTCAGTCTGTCACCAGTCCTGTGATAGATGGTTGGAATTACCACGGCCTTTAGTCGTCACCCGTGTAGAGTACTTCCACCAGATGAAACTGTATTTATCTGGGACAGAGTCTGTGAGCCCAAAGCTCTCAGGATTCACCCAGGACCTCCGGGGGCAATCACCCAGGGCCTCCGGGGGCAATCACCCAGGGCCTAAGGGGGCAATCACCCAGGGCCTCCGAGGGCAATCTCTGCAATCTTTAATTAAATGAATTCAAACTGAGGCTTTTTTATTTTTAGAGGAAATCTTCCATGTTGTCCCTTTAAAAAAAATGTAACTTTGTTTTGAAAATAGATGGTTTAGGGGCTGGGTCAAAAATATTGCCCCTGGTTCTTAACATGGGTTACCCCAGGAGTGCGGTGTGTCAGTCTCAGAGGTTTGGAGGAGGTCAAGACACACAGGCTGTGTCCCAGTTCAGGTCGTGCACCCTTAAGTTCCGTGTCCAGCTGGATAAAGCTGGAGCCCAGCTTCATTAAACATTAGTTAAATTAATAAATTAACTTACATTTATTAAATGCATTAATCAATGTTTAATGAAAGGCCACGGACTGGATTCGAACATGTGTGTAAAAGTTTCAGTTTCATTAGTCGGTGCGCGACCTGCTGAGCCACTGGAGAGACTCACGCTTACTGCGCCTTTCATCTCTCTTCACGGTCAAGTCTGATCCAGTCACACGTCGGAGTGAATTTCTAAACAAGCGTTATTTGGAAAAACAAACCACACATTGGGAATCTAAACTTTATCTCCTGGAAAAATATAACCACTTAATGAAGTGACATTTTAAGGGTGCATGGTTCATTGTGTGCACCAGTAAAACAGTACCTATGTTTTGAATTTGAACAAAAATAAAATAATTATTTTTCCAATTAGGAAGGTTTCGGTGAATGCGCAGATGAAACTGGTGGGGTTCAGTACCTCCAACAAGGTTAAGAACCACTGCCCTAGTGAATAACAATGGTTGTCTTGCAGTGCCATCGTCTAAAGCCCATAGTTGCTGGGATTGGCTCTCCCTGTGTCTGGTGGGTTTATCTCCAGGTACTCCATCAACCTAAACATGCACAATAGGTAGGCTAATCCTTCTGGTACATCTGACCAAGATCCTGGCTAGAGATCTGGAGATGGGTCCCTGCTTCAGATAAGTAAGGATGGGTCAAATGCATTATGGGGGTCCTCTGCAAACCTTTAATTTTACAGTGCACTTTCTCCCACTCAGATCAATTCGTAAGTCTCTCCTCTGATGTAATTGCCTTCCATTTCATAAAAAGAGATTTATTGAAAAGCAGATCTCACATTATGGGCCCTGATGACAGCCAAAGAAAAATGCAGAATTTACAGTCTGCTTTTACAGCCGGATTTCAGGAATAATTGTTGCGGGACATGACGGTGAGTTAGCAGTTATAAACCTGTCCTCCATATAAATTACCTAATCAGGAGATCCCAGTGGTTATATAAATTGAGCCACTCATTCGTCTTCAATGGCCTGTGTGTGCATATAAAAACCACAACGAGCGCGGTATACTTCACAGGAAGAGGGGGGTGGGAGGGGGATCCGCTGTTTACTGAGTTAGGGGGAAATGGATGACTTTTTGCATGCTCAATCAACTGTGAAATGTCCATTTAATCATCCCCAGAAGCCCACCCCCCTCACCCCCTCACCCCCCCACCCCCCACCCCCCCGGTTTATTTGTGCTTTAGCAGAGATTTACATTTCCAAACATCCCCCATATTAATCATTACTTCATCACGCCCTCCAACTGACAAGAAGCATAAACCACCTCAGTGTACAGTCTGGTCGGGTAATGTGTGGATATTTCTGCCTAGGTGTCTTCGTAGGGTGTGTGAGGGGAAAAACACCCCCTAATGCACTCACCACTCTGTCGGATTTTAGATGTATAATTACTTTTTTGTCCAATTTTTCAGAGAGAACAGTCAAGAGATTGTCACTGTTAAAGCTGTAGTCCGGAGGTTTCCAAAAATACAAAATATATAGTTGTTGTTTTTTGGGGGGCTTTATTTCAAAGGACAGTAGACCGATCAGGGAGAAGAATGGGGAGTGAGCCGGATTCGAACTCACAACTCCGGGGCTAAATATATCATTATTTTACTTTAGTCCCTCCCCATGGCGTCTACAGCATTATCAGCCAATTGTAGGTTACCACTTTGACCAATAGTTTTTCAATGGTGTGGCAGCCTGATTTGATGTTGCTGAAGAGACCAGGGAGGGACTAAAGTAAAATAATGATATATTTAGCCCCGGAGTTGTGGTCTATTGGTCAAGATTATTATTTTTTTATGCTTTAACAATTTCTTATTATAGGAACCTACCAGACTTCAGTTTGGATCTAGAGAGAAAATCAAAATGAAAACGTAAAAATGTCACACTATTTTTTCCCCTTGACTTTCATGGATGACCCCTGGCTTTCTCAAAATCCCAAGCACAAATGTTGTGGTCATAATAATACTCTGTGAGGTATTAAAAGGCTGCATCCTTTTGTGTCCACAGAACAGGCAGAAGGTGATTTACTCCTGAGTGTATTGCTGTGTGAGTACCTTGGCAGAGGCTCTCTACCTGCTGCTGTAATGAAATTCAGGACGTTTCACCATCAACAATGAATCCTTCATAAAAGAGTGAAGCATGAGTTTATCACCCGGGATGAGAAGCATGTTACATTTGCCACTTTAAACAAGATGAATGGGTCACTCAGACATTTACATTCTCATACATTTTTATGACTCTGCCACGAAGTGAATTTGATCTATTGGTAACAAGATAAATGATGGGCATAAAACGCTGGCAGTTGTGACTTTAGACAATCTTTCATTGGATGCCAGTCTTTTACTTTTACATGACGCATTGTCTGTCTCCACTGCCTCCTGCTCAAACAGCTGAAGTCGGCCTCTTTTCAGCATCGTGAAGCAATAGCAAAAAGTGCCTCTTGTAGCTGACAAGAATCTTTACATTGGACACAAAGAAACTCACTCAACAGTACATTTTTCCAGTGTTACACATATGTGTCAGTAGTGATGGGAAACAGGTTGACCTCCAAAGAGCACAAAGGGATGTTTTGTTCAACCTGGTGGATGGAGAGCTTCAGCCAACCATAGGCTTTCGCCACGCAGTAGCATGAAAAGCAGCTGAAAGCCCCATTTTACAGTTGCCAGCTGCTTTCAACATTTTTTTTCTTTTTCTGAGATTGATGCTTGGAAGTGTACATTTGTCCGTGGAATTTCAGCAGCACGGAAACAGGAGTCTGAGGATATATCCGCTGTCATTGAGTGATGGAGGACAGTGAATGGAGCTGTCCGAGGTATTAGAGTGATGGAACAAGACATCCTCTTTGCTCTTGCCTTTGTCCATATCTGTCGTCCCGTGGCTCATTTATGCCGACCTGGTATTTTTTATACATAGCTGCTGGAGTTTGTCCACTAGAAAACCTTTGTATCAGACTAATCCATTCGAGCTGTCACACAGATGAGCCTTTATTAGTATGGACGGCACATTAAAAATGTTGCTGTCGCTGGAGCATAGATGGATCCTTGTGGAGACCTTATAACCTCTGTGTGTTGTAATTTGAAAACAGCCACGGTCATTTAGTCATCAGCGAGCGTGGGCGTCTCAGCGCAGACAGAATGATGTATCACCTGGTCCGGCTAAATGACAATTTTATTCCTCACCTCTACTTTCACGAGCACACTGTTCTCCATGGCAACTTCAAATCCAGTCAGTCAAGCTAACTAGGGACCGCTCGTAAAACACTGACATCACCGGCCAGTGTTGAGTGATTTGTCAACGATATATACAACGTAATAAACACAGTTAAAGTAATATTTGAGTCATGTATGTGGGACGGGTATAAAGACTGAAACAGGAAGCAGATGCCCTCAGTGTGGGTATCTCCAACAAGGCTTGTAATTTTCAACATAATAATCGACGCCAGAGCCGCTAGAGGCAGCTATGAGGGAGACAGTGTAGGAATGGAGAGAGCTCCATCATGGAAAAGGGAGCTGCTGTCGACTGCAGTGGTCCGGGACAAAGCTGAGAGCTCCCAGACGCCCCATATGATTAATGACTTATGGCCGTGCTGTGTGGAAGCCTGGTAATTAGCTACAGGCTGATTAAAGACAAGTAAACTTCTGCTGATAACCCGATTCTGTTTCTCCCCAGCGCTGACACTGGCATGTGGAAGCTCTTACTGCCAGGGTTGCAAGAAACAGACCAACGTTGAGTATGATGAATGTAGTCTCCAACAGGCGTATACAGGCCCTAATTTAAAACTATTTAGCGTGTGACATATTGGCATTGTGCTCTCTCTGTCTCCCTCTGTTCATGTTCGCGGTTTGCGCTGCCGTCCAAGTTTCAGGGGGCCGTTGTTTTGAGTCGGTGCCTGGCATATTCATGAATAAAGTTTTTTGTGCTAGGCCGCCCCCACTTTTTTTTTTGCTCTTTCTCCTCTTTGTGTTTTGCCAAGAGTATTCATCAACTACAATGTTTTCTAGTGGCGCCTGTCTTTTTGACGGACGGGACAACAGACAGAATTACTGGATTTACCTTATGAGACAACACGCAGAGCGGAGTTAGCTTAGAACAGAAAGGTCGCCAAGTTCCACAAGCTCCGCGCCGGGCCAAAAGTATCCACACTTACTTCCAAAGTCCTGTCTGCAGTTCCATCGGGTGGGGATTTTCCTGTGAGGTAAACATGGAGAAAAAGAATAATGGATGGTTACAATAATAAAGCTGATGTCAGATGTCTTACGGTTAGTGAAAATGTTACTTAACAAATACTCTGCATTATGGGAATGGTTTAAAGATATATGTAGTTTTTGGTGATTACAGCGACATCTGGTGGCAAAAGCATAAATAGCAACTTCAAACGTCATTTAAAAACAACAGATTTAAAGGTGATGTAAAGTAATTGTATTGTATTATGGGGTGGAGGGCAGAAAATCACATCTTTCTGATTGTAAACAAAGGTAGAAAGCTGGACTAATTCACCAACCAAAATGTATCATCTATGACATTAAATTGAAAGTGGAGGTTACCTTAAAAGTGACCAACCTGTATATCAACTGTTCCTCTGTGCACAGCTCACAGCTCTTATTTGTAGGTACCAGTTTAATATAAAAAATAATCTGTTAATAAAGCCTGGTTGGCATCTTTAAATCTTGTTTTTTTACGTAATCATTTTACAATATAATATCTGCTCATTAAACTGCCATAAAACTACAGAGATACTAGTTTTTAAATTAATATATTTTTTTTTACATTTTATTACAATTATTCAGATATTATTTGATTGTGTTCTATTTACAGCATCACCCAACAAAATAACAAAAGTGTTTATTTGTAGAATTTCGCATCACAGAAGCATTTCATATTGATTTATCTACAGTAGGCTTGTTTTGCCCTGTGCACGTTTGCATTTTTTTTTTCACAGGGGGTCCTGGGGCTTTTTTCACATTATTTTGGGAGTTCCGGTCTGAAAAGTTTGGGAAGCCCTGTATTAGCATGTACTTAGAGAACATGCAAATTGAGTTAGCAATAGCTGTACAACGCGACCTTACTCTTGTATCAGACAAGGATGACTTCACACTGCCCCATTTAGCACCAGGTAACACCTAAACACAACAAACAATAGACAAAGCCAAACTAAAAGTTAATTTTCTTTTCTTCAGACGATACATGGGCTGCATTCTGTAAACCCCACTCTTTACTCCCCCTGCTGGCTATAATTAATATTAATATTACAAATAGACCATTTAACAAGACATTACAGAGGGGGCCTCCTTGAAAAAGCATTGGGAACAACTTGCAGCTTTCCAGTGAGCACCGACTAATTGTACAACCTCATATGTCTGTGCCGAGTGAAAAATGAGCTGAAATGAAATACGGGCTGTTTGTGTGCAGGGGTCTCTTGTACGGGAAGGACAGTGCCACGGGGCAACTGTACGTGCTAAGATGAAATGCCTGGCCACCCACTCCTAGCCTTTTATCACCCCGCTCATAATTAGGTTGGTTAACATAGTGCCGTGTATGCAGCCATATTGACTGGAAGCTTAATCACATTACTATTGAGTTCCCGTCCCAGCCCACCCCAGGTGACACTTATAAGTCCAGAGTTATGGCCGTAACCTATGGGGGGAAATTAGCTGTGGACACCAGTTTGTTCTTGCTGTCCAATAGGAGTGTAAAAATATTTAGCAGGCTGGGAGGAGGTGGGGTCAATCACATTGTGCAGAGGTGGATAGTAATTAGTTACATTTACTCGAGTAACTTTTTGAACAAATTGTACTTGTAGGAGTAGTTAAAATGCATGTAGTAGTAACAATATTCTTACTTGAGTACATTTTGGATTTCAAAAATCCAAAACACAAAATGACCATTGCTGCCTTTGTATTTTGTAAAATTTATTGTTTGAAATGTAAATAACATATTTAATCAATAAGAAAAAAATTATTTAGTTATTCAGGACTTGATTAGTTTTTTCACATAATATTTTTTTCATTCTTGAGTATTTTTTAGATTTATTTTTAAAATTTGTACTTGTAATTCTATTGTGAAGTAACTTTTATTTTTTGATTTTATTTTGGCTACTCTCCCGCGCTCTGACACTGAGAGGAATGAACAGGGAAGCACAATGTTCGCATAACCCAACCAGTCAGACACATGAAAAATGCAGAACGAGGTGGCGTGTGTGTTAGTTTGTCTGGCAGTCCATTAGGCCTGATAGACATTTCACTTACCAAAGTCAAATATAACAGTCTAACATTCATTAATATGAGGAAGGGTCCGGGGAATCAAACCCACCATCTGGTTAAGACGACAGTATAATCTACAACTCATGATTAGGTCTAAGGAGTGGAATTTCACTTTAATCTTTTTCAGGGCTTGAAATTTCCATCTGCACGGCGCGGCACATCATTTTTCTTCAAGACAAATGTGCTGTTTTTCATGTTCCAAAATTAGATCAGAAGAAAACGATTAATCATGTCATGGCCTGGGAAAGGAAACAAAGATCTGATTTTCCTCTCTTCCCTCACTCTCTCTCTTCCCCCTCCCCTCACCTTGCTCGCCCATTCACTCTCTCTCCCCTCTCCCTTCACCTCACTCGCCCAGCCACACTAAGACCTCCCTCTCCTTCCTGTAGCTCCATCCGCCTGCTCTATTTTCAACCTTGTGGCGGACGGTGTTTCTGAGGCATTGCTTCCTTCTTGCCTCCATACAAAAAAAAGTGTCATTTCATCTCCCAACACTGACTTCAAAAGTCAGGATACGTAGGCTTAATCCAGAATGACGTGGTATCTTCCATTAGCATATAGCCTTTCCTTTTGGCCTGTGCCTTCCCTACGGCGGTCAACAACAGATGGCGGCCTGTTTGTATGTGACACCACGACCAAATCTAAAGCGAAGAGAGTGCAGTCACCGGGACTGCAAATTAGTGAGGCCACACAACTGTCAGGTGCTGGCCTCCACTGACAGTTGTAGCCCATTACGGGAACATTGATGTTTTCACAGTGTGACAAAAAGGATTCCTTTTTCCCCCTCCTTACAGAGGACCTGTCTGTCAGCCAGCTCTCAAGTCATAACAAATCACTGGCACTCAGCTGAGGCTGAGCATTGGGAGCGTCAGGGGAAGATAAATGACCTGCAGGCCTTTGAAGTGCTTTGGCAGTTCAGATGGCTCGGCGGCGCTGACAGAGAAATATACACAACAGCGTAACCAATAATGAGAACATTAAACATTCCTGCCTCCTGACAGGCTGACAGGAAAGCCCAGCCTGGCATCAATCATCTTCCGAGGCATAACCTTGACAATTAGTCTCCTCTCTGCCTCTAGCTCTCACCCCTTGCTCTCCAGACTCCAATACCCAGCCTGCACTAGCTGCCAGGCTCCGGGTGCGTGGCGGGTGAGGTTGACAGTGGGAGGCAGACAGGAATCAGTGGAGCAGCACACATATGTACAGTATGTGACACGAGATGTGCCCAAACATCCTTTGACAGGGCGACCGTGTCAGGACACTGCACAGGATTTATGGTGTCATTTAAGTAGGATGGAAGTCTTATGCCATGTGTTCATGTGTTTTTCACCTACGCCATAAAAAGTAATTACATACAGTCTCTTACGCATAGTGGTAACATTTCAATTTACAATTTAGCAATACTGTCAATTTAAAATAATTGTACATACTCAAGCATAGAACAGCAATACCTTGTGACTGAATCTGGAGAGAAATATGTGATTAGTCCTCATCTCTGAAATAGTCATTACTTATAGCTGTATTAAAGTTATAATTTATAGTCTTTTTAACAACTGCGTACTTTCTTACACATCCTTTGTGTTGCCTTTGGGTCAAATAGACCCGGAGATGCTCAACGTGGTAGAGCACAGGTGCATGTATGCTCAAAATTTTCTTTACTTTTTTGTCACACAAAATAAGCCAGTAAATTTTATGGCAAAAACATGTATATTTTTCTCTTTGTAAAAACTCAAAATGGGTCAGTTTGACCCAAAGCCAACACAAAGGATATATGAATTGTCAACAAAGAACTGCAATACACTTAGTAGCCAGTAGCAAGTGGATGTCTCTCAAATGTATGTTTAGCCTTCTCTTCAGCTGTGGTCAAATGTAAAAAATGTCTAACACACTCCAGCGCTGACATGTGCCCAAACACGCATGTCTCTCAATAATAGGCCCTGACCAGGAGCACGCTAAGTCCCTGTGCTATACCAGGATGAAGTACAGTATTTCACTTATGTTTCCTCCATTAGCCATCAGCATGTAAATCAACACAGACAGCCTCACCCCCAAAATGTTTATAGTCTCCAGTTTCCAGCACTTGTGCACAGTTCTGGCCGGACATTTTGTTGCCGCACCAGGAGAGATGATTTATGTGGAATGAAGACATTTCCCCTTTGACTAGCACATTCACAAAAGGTATGTCAAGGATGTGAGCCGCACCGTACAGGCAACCTTTCAAGAGAGTATTTTTTACCCCGCTTATTGGAGGAGCAATAAATATCTGTGCGACAGGGCCTTCTCATGGTTACAAAGCTTACCTGCAACTGAGCTGGATAATTAGCGGGCCCTGAAGATGATGTATGACTTTCATTACCCTTTGGGACGGGGCAAACTAAATGAGGACACAGCTAACTGCCGTGCAAAGCAGTCTGCCATGATAGGGGGAGACGCTGTCCGACCCTTTACCTTCTCATTCCTCCTACATGTCCTTTGGTTGAAAAAAGGACGGTCTGTTGCGGTTGCCGGGCTGTGATCTCCCCTCTGTTGCCTACCCAGCTGCCCGCAAGAGTTCACAGGCTGTCCATAAATCAAGGGCTGCTTACAGGCCAAACTACCCTGAGTCATCAACATGCAATAAGCTGAGATTCCATACTGACTCAAATATTCTTGTACAGCCTGCTTTTTCACAGCAAAAATTATATCTAAAAGTTAGAGTTAAAAGGACTTCATAATTGAGAATATTAGTATATTAATATCTTGATCTCAGTTTAAATTTATGATTTTTGTCTCATTTCAAGCAAGATTATCTGCAGTGAAATAACATTTTTCACAACAATTTTTTTATTCCACTGTTTCACAAATATTGAAACCAGTCAGAATTCTCAATCAAGATGACTCCATTTTCACTAATGATTATTCCTTTTTGAGTTATTTTTCTAGTTTGTCTTAAGTGTCACAATTCTTCAAAGTGGCACAAAATGTCCGCCAGCGACTAAAAGCAGTGTCAGCTCGACGATTCAATCCATTTGAGCTAATCTAGATTTGTTGTGCAGAGTTCAAACCCCTCACTTTCACTGTTCCATCACATCTTGAAGTTCTTAGAAAACCATCGAGGCGCGCCCTAAGATGCGTCTCTGTGCCAATCGAGCTGACGGTGTAGTCTATAAGGGTGGGTAGAAAGACTAGGCTATAAGTGGCCCAAAAGTGCTTCCAGAGGCGGCCCCCTCAAGAGTTCCAGAGGTGGAAGCTAATGTTTAAAATGGAGGGGTTAAGTATGTTGGCATCCATTAAAACAACTCCCGCTGCCAGCTCCGAGTGTCTTGTTCATTATTAAGGGACAGTAACAGAGAGAGAGTGGGGTTTGGAGGTGGCACATAGTGGAACTGATTACAAGCTTTGTGATGAGACCTCAAGGAAACACTTTACCGTTGTATCAATTTATGTTTATATAAAATGTTGCTGAGGGCTCAAGAAAAGCTTACGGCAATTAATAATAGACCCTTTAAAAGCTTGTAAACAGAAAGTTCTAAATTGCGGAATGGAGGCAACTGGAGGCAAGGTCGTAATACATTTACATTCGCCACAGAATAGCACAAAATATGACCACTCTGCTACATGTCAGAGCTTACAGAAATGTTAATAATCACAATAGTGATAGACAGAATTACTAATCCTACCTTTTTAACTCATTTTTGCCTTCAGTTGCCTCCATTCTGGAATTTTGAACCATCCATACAGCAAAGATTTTAAAGGGACTATAAGGACTGAAGATTTAGTTGGCAGTGGGCAGTATCTACTCACGTCTCAAGCCTGGGTGGAGTTCAATCTCTATCAAACCTGCCTGCCAGCCTGTCCCTTGGTTGTACAAACAATATAATAATATTTTTAAAGAAAAATTGATATGGGGCTACTGAAAGATAAATCAATAGTTAACCAGCCAAAAATTAGCCAGGATAATAGGAACTGTGGTGGTAGATTTGTCATCCAAATGAAGTGGTAATTAATTAGATTTTATGTCTGTTTACACAATTTAACAATAGACAATAAATAAATGATCTTTGTTTAAACTTATGCTGTTAAAATCTAAATAATCTTCACATATTTTATTTCATCTGACCAAACCTTGCACTTTACCCACAATCGACCTAATTACGATAATTTAACATTCTAATGGAGGGTACATCTACCCTTTGCTTCACCAATGCCAAAGACCTATAAAACTCTCTATTACGCTCTATTACCAAATGATTCTGTCAGCCGTGAACTTCATTGAGACCGAGCCGTGATCTTGAGCTATTAATTCCCCTTTTTGAAGACTGGAATGGGCTCATTTTGGAAACTTCAAACTAATGAAGTGACTGTTTAGTAGATTCTTTTGGTCAGACATGAGTGTTTGTTTACCTGCTTTACATGTTTTGACCTCTTCCTGTGGTCATCGGCAGAAGTGTCACGTGATGTTGCTGTGACTTGACTTGTAGGCTGCTCAGGTACTTTTATAGAACGCTTACACCCCCTACTGTCTGACGCCTTCTTCAGGACCGCGTCCCAGGTGTGGGACAGGGTGTAAGCTCCTTCATCCTGGTTCATGGTCCTCGGTGCACGTCTCCTGATCTCGATGGCCTCCCTGATCCGGCGGTGATACTTGTTAGTTACAGCATGGATGACCCTTTTTATTTTCCAGTCTATGATGTGATTTTCTCTTTTACAATGATCTGATATATGTTGAGGTTTTCTTGATCGGCTTGTTCTTTTATAGCTCTTGTTTATCTGCTAGATGTTTGAATGTTTTATTTTAAGAAGACAGAATGAATCTTTATGAGATAATGAAGTGACTGTTCCTTTGGCTACGTGTGGTTTTGCTAACAACCCTAACCTGGGAGGGACACAGAAAGGCTTTCGAGCTGTCAGGAGGGCTTTTGTTTGATGTTGTCACTTGCCACCATCTTGAGACTTGCTAATGGCTATGAAACAATCCAACTATTATTGGGCACTTTACCAAAAATAAGTTGGAAGAGAAATGCTAATTGCACCTAGGGGCATTTGTATTTTTTAACCTTAACTATTCTTGCTGTTATTGATTCTGACTTCAAATCCCATTCCCATCCGCTTTGTTGGAACTCATTGGATCTCGTGTTTCTTATTTATCCTGACAGTAGATGAACTCTTGAGTGTTAGTTTAAATCCTCCTTGTCCCGGATGGAAGCGCAGCAGGAAGGGAAAGAGGGGCCCCGGCGATGTCTCCTTGTTTATCTCAAGGTGAGAATTGTTTTTGTTCTCACAATTCTCACAACATCTCTGCCTCCCCTGGCCTGCAGCTCTAGGGGGCAGAGCATGAAGCAGAGGAGAACGATTCAGCCGATGATATCCTTGACTTTTTCATAAGCTATATATATTTGTGTGCCTTTTTATCAAAACAAAGAAATATCAACGGCCTTTACGGACCATAAAAGATGTAAAAGGTTTGTGGTATACTGTCAAGGATTTCACCAGATCAGATTTCTCCTCACAAACAAAGTGCCATATTAAATGTTTTAATTGACAAACAACTGAAAATATAATTCACATTACATTCTACTAACTAACCCACATTTAAAAGAAATTGATGAATAAAAGTCCATTCATTTTTAGTGAGCTTATTATTTTCCCATTAGCAACTGACTTAGCATTATAATGTGGTTACAAAATATTCTCGGCTGTTGCTAATGCTATGGCTACAGTGTGTTTTTGTGACTTAACAACTGAAACGCATTATGTTTTATGCATGTAATATGTACTGCTAATAGATGGCTGTTTTACTTTGACAACACAATTACAATATTGGTTTGATATTAACTGCAGTCTGGTCTAGTCTAGTATTTCTGGGTTGCAGGTTCTAGAATGTGATGATGTCATACTCTCAGATGGGGGCAGGGGCCAGAATTCTGAATTAACTTTATGTTGTTGTTTTTTTATAATAAATATCTCCCATAAAAATCCACAAATGTTGAATTTGATATTTTGGGGGATTTTTTTTATTAGTGACAAGGTCGATTACACCCTGTGTCTATCCAACCACACACAAACATTCTGTCAATCTGTAGATGTTGTGTGTGGTTGGATAGATATTGGGGCATAATGTACCTGGCCACTAACAAAAATTGTCAAATTCAACATTTTTGGGATTTTTAGGGGGTTATTTATTATAAAAAAAATCCCATATAGTTAATACAGAATTCTGGCCCCTGCCCCCCATCTGAGGGTGTGACATCATCACATTCTAAAACCTGCAACCCAGCAATAGGACAGGACAGGAAACATAAAGCTAAAGCAGACTATAGCATATTGTTTATTCATAAAACTGTGGTTATGGAGTCTGATCATATTTGTATAGTAGTTTATGATTCCACTTATTTGTGAAACTGGATACAACTGGATGACTATACAACCGGATGACTATAAAACTCGATGACTGACTAATACTTTTGTAACAACTGACAATTACACACTAACCCTTTATCTTACAGTACTTCTAACATCTGAAACACATGTCATTTCATAAGTTGTTCATCTTTATGTTTTTTAGACATCTAGACTCGCGGGGTTAGGAGATTTCTGCTGTGGAGACAAAACAGCTTTTTAACAACTCCACAAGGGCCATGCTCCTAAAACTCAGCCGTTGTTATACATGTAATATAGTCATAGGAACTAGCCCTAGTGAAATCTGTCCAAAGTTGGCTGAATTTTTAAGTGTATTTCTCAGCATTTTCATTACAAAGTGTATTTCCGACTTTGGAACATTTCATTTTATTTTTGCTGGCAATGAGGAAATAACAGTAACAAATGAATTAAACTACACAGGCGCTCCTCGAATCCAGCCTGGACCGTTATGCAATCAGCCCCAAATGAAACCGTATCCACATTTCTTCAAACTTTGTTTATATTTTTCATAAACTCCGGGCCCCGCTGCTGCTGCGGACACAAACAGAACAGGTGGACTTTTGAATGAAACCTGACAAGCCCCAATAAATCACGCTAAATCGGCAATCGATAACAAACGTGTTCTAAATGATGAATAATGGCCCGGCGCTCATAAACGTACACAACTCAGCAGGCTATTTATTTTACCAAAAAATAAACAGACACATTTCTTTCACTAATACATTTCCCCCGAAAAACTCAAAGAACAGTCCATCTGCTTCGAATAATTTTTCATTTCCATTTCTGTCCTGGTATTCCACAGAGATATTTTTTGCAATTCTTTTCATTTAGCTCTTCCCATATGCGTCCAATTACCATTCTCCCAGCGACGTACCCCCCCACCTGTACCTTAAGCAAACTTTACGCCTCCTTTATTATCTGAGAGAGCCTGGGAGTCATTGAGGCTGTGTTCTGGGGGGATTTGCAAGCCCTGGCTTTGGTTTTGATGTCTTCTGGCTCGGACCGCCAACACCTGCACCTCTGCTGCTGTCGCTCTATCCAGCCCTGATCTATTAGCTGGCTAAATGGCCCAGCAGATGTTCTCAGGGCCAGCAGGGGAATGTCCGCTACAGCAGCCGCGTACATGGCCGCATGACACGTTTGAGGTCGTTTATCAGTAAATCATATTTGGGTAAACAATCCCACCGGGTGTCGTTAGCTCTAAATGTAACTAAAATGAGCCCCCAATTGGGAGAATCTTGAATTGAGTGAAGTGAATAGGAACTGTTTAGGTCCATATGAACTAAAAATGTAGGTTTCATTCACAAGAGTACTGAATATATATATATATATATATATAAAATAATGGAATCTTGCTTGAAATTTCTGCAAATGCTAAATTTTAGTAACTTGAGGCTAACTTTAATATATTCAGAAACAATGAATCTTATGGCACGCAAATTTGCATTTGTTTATGCATCAGCCCTGTGACTATTGTCCAGGGTGTACCCTACCAAAAACCCATAGTTGCTGCTAGGATAAGCTCCAGTCACACAAAAAAGCTGAAAAAATATTGACTAACTAATAAACTAATTGCATCTTGTACTAGTCTCTCTGTTGTAAGTTGATCTTGCCCGGCGAAGCCTCAAAGGTGTGAACTGCTGCTGGGCCGTGTCAGTGGCATGGTGATCCCGTGTTCACACTTGCCCCTTAGGTCACCACGACTTCAAATAGGGCCCTGCTATGTCTTTTTTACACCGCTGTTGTGACAGGCCGTGCAACAAGACGTGGCTAATGAATGCCCCTAGACCTGAAGCGTCTTCATTAAAATGCGTTTGGAAAAAAGAAAACTCCCCTAGGATGCTGTAAAGGACACAGAACCTTTTAGATACTTTGATGATTGATAAGTTGATTTGGCTATTGCTGAGGCTGCTGGATTTTGGACTGCTTCCTGGACTGGAACATATGGTTTGATTTACCGAGTGGTTCAAGAGGACAAGCCTGACGAGCAGAGGTAGGGAATGAATGACATTTTTGGTAAGAGAATAATTTATGTTTTCCCAAGCCAACTATTAATACCCAGCTGGCCTCAGCACTGCGCCACTTATGCAGGTCTTAAAGGCCAAGGAGGACATGTTGTCAGTGGCGTTTTATAAATCTCGCCCGCAGGAATGCAGCACTAAACAGACGACTGGAAACGGAGCTGTGACTGATGCGTGTATGTGCGAAATGTGCGTCAAGGATAATCTACAGCACCCAACTTTATGGCCGGGACTCCATGGTGGCACCCTCAACTCTCATTACGGCGGATCACAAATTTCACCGTAACTTTCGCCGAGAAACTAGGCTCGGGAGATGATAACAGGACAAGCCTGAGTTATCGCTGTTGCAAATCAAAGGGAAATAAGAATATAAAGAATTGAAGTCCAAACCAGCCAAGGCTACACTAACATTTGACAAGTTAAACTGAAAAAATACAGTATCTGGCTTAAAAATACTAAGTGACTCCAAGATAAAATTGCTTTTGTCGTGACCTATGGGCCTTAGTGACCGGAAAATAGCTAGTCACAGGGCTAACTCAGAGACACACACACACTGACAACTCACTCACTCTCACATGCCCCTAAAGTAAACCAAAAAACTTCAACTAATGGATGCATTTACTTAATTGTTTTTATAGCAATTGGTTTACTAGATTTAAGTTCAAATTTTACAGTGTACTTCATACCAAATCTAAACTATACCAAGTTCCAAAAGTAAAACATGTCACATCGTCATCTCTGACTTTTTAATTAATAGGCCTCCTAAAATTTTATAAGGGCAGCTATTACATACATCTAAGCGTAGGGGAGGAGGCGGGAGTGCTGTGATAGCCGTGCAGTAGTAAAGAAGTCTGTGCTCTTTAGAGAATTTACTAGCCCCAGCGAGAGATGAGGAGGACACATTAAAGGGTATATGCCTGTTCCCAGACCTGACAGGTTGATGGCCGTGTGAAACCCAAGAAAGGCCAAGCTGGTTTGTTTTCAAGCTGTTTATAAAGTGAACCAACATGCTCCCATCACACGGAGGCTGCTAATTCACCGCTGACTTTAACCACTCATCTTAATACTGCTCCTATCGAGACACTCTCTGAGGCAACTGTATGATTTGAGTTTTAAAAGGGATGTAGCTTGAGGTAGTTCTGTTTTTCCTCCTATATTTAGTCACTATTGGTCTTCAAGTATTTCGTCCTTGTCTGTTCAGTTTCAAAACTGTTTATGATCCAACAATCTGGACTCTAGGGACTTGAGTTAACCCAAGAATCACAATGCATTTACATTAGAGACAGTAAAAAAATATTAGCTCTTCCTTTGGACTGACTATTGTATTCATAATAAGGCTACCAAACTTGGATGATAATTAGAATTTAAAGGGGAACTATGCAACTTTACACTGTTTGGGTCACATTTCTCAGAACGCCCCTTACAGTTTCAGAGACTAACACTGTCCACAGAAAAAACACAAAGAATATAGACTTTATATATAGACTCTAGATGATCATAAAGCTACAAAAACACCAGGTCTGCTCAGTTTTGTATCTTTTTATTTCTTGGAGCTCTCTCTGTAAAAGTCTTTTTAAAAGCAATTTGTGGTTTTGGCGAGACCT
Source organism: Philypnodon macrostomus (assembly GCA_036025475.1). Lineage (NCBI taxonomy): Eukaryota > Metazoa > Chordata > Actinopteri > Gobiiformes > Eleotridae > Philypnodon > Philypnodon macrostomus. Next base: position 21,775 of record JAVQKC010068980.1, read on the forward strand.
GTGACTTGACCCGAGACGTCATCCTAGCAAGGAAGCTTCATTCACCCCACAGCAACTCATTTAGGATCTCACTGACTCTGACTCAAAAGTTGCATAGTTCCCCTTTAATAAACAGTGATATCGTGACTGAAAAGGATCCTTATTGTGTTGCATTTCTAGAGCTGACTGCTGACTACAAGTAAATCCTAACAATGTAAACTCTCGCTAATGTTGCCTCTATCTTTCCACTTTGCTCTTAACTGCTAAATGAGTGTCCTCAGCCAGGGCTCGTGGTGCTAATCCGGGGTCCCAGCATTCCCGCCTAGTTCACAGGACACTTGTCAGCTCCTCCGGGGAACAGATGCTTCCCTGTCAGAGCCGCTTCAAGGCGATGGGATGGATGGCTCTTCCGTGTTAACTTACAGTGGAAAATGCTAAACACATCTCCTGACCCTCCATGTCCATCAGTAAGACAGTTAATGTGAATGCTGGAAAGGTTTAAGTCGGGGGAATCTCGCGTCGGTAGAGGGACAAGGAGTTTCGGAGAGGCGAGACTGTTGTGTTTGCTCGTGTCGCCATGGTGATTGTTATTCGCACATACACGAGGACTTAACCGGGTGATATATTCATCAGCAGTCGGGTGTATTAAAAGTCAAGTGCTACATTTAACTTTTATGGAAAGGCACTTAAACGTACTGGTTTCGTCAAATTAAGTTTTCACGCTTACGAAACCGGAGAGAGTCAAAACACCAAGTCTTCCCTTTGCAGTTTTATGTAGATGTTTATAGGCATTTCATCACAGCTCAGTTTAACTCATCGGTCTGTTAGTTCAAAGGGTTCAGTTGAAATAAGAAGAATAAGCAGTCCGAACCAAAACTCAACCATAGCTACAGTTAATAACCAGATTAAAAAAAAAACATTCCTAAACATATTGCTTTAGACATGCTCTGGTCTATAGATCTTGGACAGTCAGTCACAGGGCTAACACTTTGAGACACACACACAAGTCAACGCATCTTTTTGCAGTTTTATGTGGATTTTAGCTAAGGTATCAGACAAAAAGCAAAGAGTTCGACTGAAATAGGAAGAATGTAAAGTCCACACCAAAATGCAGCCATTGCTACACTGTATTATTTAAAATAATAACAGACTTAAAAAATACAGAAAAAGTGACTTTAATTTGACTTTTCTAAACTGTTTGCTTTAGACATGACCTATGGGCCCTGGTCAATAGTTCCTGGACAATAGAGTGTCTTCCATTTTACAGTTTTATGTGGATGTTTATAGGCATTTCATTACCGCTCTTGGGCAAGTTCAACACATCGGTCTGTTAGCTAAGGTATCAGTCAAAATAGCACCCGGTAAGCGCCAGTTGACATGGGCCTTGAAAGACGGCACCTCGGGTTTCAGGGCCGCATGATTGAGGCTGCCAACCTGACAGGCCCACCTGCCCCCGCGGCCTGAGCCAGCTGGCCGGCGCGGTGATTAACGGCTAGCGTAAACTTACTCAGCAGGCTCTCGGACACATTTGTGCATTCACTCACACGTAGAAGTGTTACATGACGCTAAAAGCTATTACAGAGCAAGGCCCCGGGACCCGAGCAGGAATGACATCCATAAATGTTTAGTGGGACTGCCCTGTGAAGCTTTTCAAATCTAAAAAAGAGGGGACTTGCTAGTGTCAATAGGAGCACAGTTGTGAGATCAAGCGAGGAGATTTACACACTACAGTATAACGGAGATTACATCAAACCTGCTTCTCGTATCTGCCTTGAGGTTTAAGCCTCCTGCTTCCTCCATAAAAAAGGAAATGACATCATAAAGGTTAAACTGGGCTGGATATCAGACTCCACACTTGGCTCTGATCCCTATTGCAGGCTTTTTTCGTACCTTTGATTTTCATTTTCCAAGGGCAGCGCATTCTCAGGGAATAGCTGCAAAAGTCTTTAGCTAAAGGTCTTTGAATGAGACCTTGGGATAAGAAATATTCTGAACAGTATGCCAAATCAATTATACAGTTTATTGGGCAAATGCTTGTATAGAAAAGTGTTAGGAAATGCATTGAGCTCAGCTAAACATGCACTAACTAACTAAGTTTTGCCAGCAACCCTCCTGTGTTTGTTTGTCAAGTTAGTTGTTTGAGCCAGGCTTGACAGAATGGGGGCTCGCCCGGGATGTTGGGCGTTAGGTTTGCATTAGCATTAGAATTAGTCTTGGTCTTTCAGAATGATATTAACAAAATAGCATAAAATGATTGAGAAAGATCAATCTCCATTAAAAACCCTTGTATGGGAAAGGTTCCAAACCCACATAGTAACTTTGTTAAGTGAATTGGTTTGGCTGACCAGGCTATATTACTGAATCAAATTAAACAGCAACTAGATTTCTGTATAAATGAGAAACTATGATTATTTTTCTTTATAGATTTAGGTCTGGTCTTGTGTGGTATGGTTTTTAATGTGTACTGCACGATACTGTGTACTTTACCTGAGAGCTCGCCTGGCTTGCATAGAACAACACAGATGAGATTTGTGAACTAAGTGACAGAACTTCACCAATTTCACTTTTAATTCCACCTATTCTATATCTGGATGTAGCCTTACTAGCCCTGTAGTATGTGGTGTAAATGAATCTCAGAGATTGCCTATGTAAATGCATCTTCATCCCATTATTTCTCAGCTAACAATGTGCTAACACTAGGGTTGGTAATGCACAGGGCAATACCTCCCAACAGCAATAAAATGAAATGCTTGGGAGGATTTTCAAATGCACATTATCACCGCCTGTTAATTTTAGAGCGTAATTCTGCACCGGATAAAAAAGAACAGGAAGCAGGTCATTTTTTAGGAGAGCCATTTGTTCTCTGTGTAGATATTGATAAGAAACCTCGGTGTGCGGGGGATAGTTAGTATTCTAGATAGGGCTCTTGCAGAAATGGGCTGTTTTTTATCCCTCCCATGAAACACTGTGGGCCGTACCATTGCTCCAGCTCCAATTAATTTCTACAGCCCATTCATATTACTCTTGTGTGTAAGTGCAACGTTTTCTAATTGCATTCATCACCAAAAGCCTCACTTAAGTTCCCTCAGTATATTTATTATCACACTAACTGGGTCTAAATTATTAAACCTTAATGATGTGGGCTCTGAAAATATGTTGTCCTTTATTTTCCCCACAGAGAATCAATGTTATACATTAGCAGTATAAATTAAGTCATACTTTACCTAGGCATGTTGCCGCCTTCAATATCCCCCCTCGCTGAAATGTATTCTCACAGTCCGGTGGCTCGGGGCTGCCTCTGGGGAGCAGATGATATAGTTCATTCTAATGAAAGAGCTAGCTGCTGCTAATGGTTTAAATGATACATTTGTGCAAGAGCAGCAGAGAAAATACATACGAGAGATCGGGTGAAAACAAGATAATTCACACTCCCGCGGGGATATGATGTCATCGCCCGCTCGCTTCCCTGGGAGGCCGTGGATTTAAAGAATGGCTACACATTCTGGGGTGATATATGTGGGTCAGTAATAGAAATGGGCCATATACGCTAAAGTCCATCACACTTAAAGGTTAATTACAATAGCTACTGTAGTCCTACCTCTTTATGACGAAATTGGTTGGTATTAATCAACTTTAGAAGCCCCTTTAAAACATTGCGTGCTATGGAGAGATGTAATGGACTGACACAGCGTAATCTCTGTCTTTGCAGGACACTTAAGAAAGTCTTTTATTTGAAAATTATTACCGGGTGCCAATATACAAACTAAATCAAAATCTCCACGTAATAAGCTCATGAGAAAGAGCAACAGAATCAATGCGGTCGTTAACATAAGTCGCATTAACAAATGTGCGCCATTTTAAATCTCCCTTTTATTATCTTTGCAGCAAATCTAAATTAGCCACGTTTTTTTTCCGGAAGGCCCCGAGATAAACGGAGATTAGAGAGCATTGTCTCATTTCAGCCGCATCATTTATAACACCTTTCCTCAGAGTGACTACAATTACATTAACAAGCTGAATGCTAGCAGGAGGAGGCATTTAGAACCAGGCCTGCAATGAAGAAAAACATTGCAAAAGATGATGCAAGAATGGAATGGAAGCTCTGATAGTTGCCAAATACAGAAAAGAAAGTTTCTTCTTCCTTGTGACGCTTACTACCGGGATGAATCCCAGCAGATCGCTAATTGTGCGATTCTTCTTGTCTACATCAACTTCAGCCTGACAGGTTATTTCAGCTTGTTATCGGGAAAACATTTATCCACTTGGAATTATTACTGTGCCAGGGCCTCCGGTGAAACACAAACAGTAGTGAATCTTGTAGAGTTATGGGCAGGCCTCTCCTCATTAGATGGCCAATCGACTGGCGGAGCGGAGGGCCCAATCCCGGCCCTTTATTGAGTGTTAAGGAGACACGGACTGACATTTACATCTCTTGCTTCTTCACGACTGGCTCAGGGGAAAATGGCCGCCATAGATCGTGGCACTGAAGAGGAAGGTCGGACAGTAAGGAGTGTCCGTGAGCGATGCATCATGTAAGAGATAGCACATTTCTGCCCAAGTAAATAAGATGAAGGTAGGAGATGGTATACAGTCGTTGCTTGCTAAAATTATTTGTCATTTTGATGAGCGCTCGCCTGGCTTGCATAGAACAACACACTTTTGTCTCAGGGCAACATATTTTCCTTCCCAAACCTACCTATAAGAGATGTAAACAAGACAAGTCACCCAATCTCATCTTGTCTGCATTGACTTATCGAGCTGAAAGAGAAGAAAGCGCAGTTGTGGATAAAGCACCCTCTACGAAACAGCCCCTTCACTTCTGAGGTGCTCCTTTTCATTCAATGGCAATTACAATCCACACCTGGCAACGCAGAAGACATCCCAGTGCCTAACAATGTCGCAGAGGAACTCTCTTCCAAACTACCCTTCCAAATTGGCTGCGTTGCTTCCACCCAATTAGGGCTGAAATATGGTAACTTCGTGAGCCATTACGGAGCCGCCGAGACTGCGCCGGGTGGAAGTCTTGAAGGTTAGGAGGGGGTACGTGTTAGGAGTGATATGTTGTGCCGACTTGTGCTTACACAGCAGAAAAGAGCACCATGACGAGGGGGACAAGAGTGCGCAGTACAGGGGATGATAAATAAACACTCCATATATTAAAGAAGCCACTCCCAGAGGTGGAAGTGTACGTTTGAGCTTTAGCCCGCCTAATAAAGAGTCTGTTGGTAAATACTAAAATGGTCTTCTCGCTGCCGTACCTAATGAGCCATACTCATAGAATAATTTTGCTGAATTTGCAGTTCAGCATGAACTATTTCACCAATTTATTATAAAAAATGTGAAAATGCAGATGCACATTTGCCCGGCAGCTTTAGCGAGAATGCATACTGGGAAAATAAAAGTGGATCTTCAGAGTTACAGAATAATATGAGGCACAAAGTCACAAATCAAGGTATAAATGTATTTTTATTACGAAAAGAGAGAATGATTTTTTATAGTAGCTCATCAATATCTCAGGACATTTCAGCAGAGGTGCATAAAATAACAAAGCTCGTTCCCTCTTTTTCTTCTGGATGGCTGGCTGTGGCCTACATGTGCATGTGACACCAAGGTAACTAATGTTCCCTGTGCCAGCAAAGGATTCTGATTTGATATAAGCATTCAAAGCTGTCTGCTTTGAGATATGGTGTGTGTCACCCTCCGCTACGATTGATTCCCCCTTGCCCTTAATGCAGTGCTTGCAATGCAAGCCAAGGACACAGCCTGCCTGGTCAAGTAATGACAATCGTCTTTAAGGAATAATGGCCCCAACGCTGCTTTTGAAAAGTTACTAGGCTGCATCCAATAATGAATTCCTGGTCGATGACACATTGATAGATTCCTATTCTTCAGATGGGACACTGTAGCTGCAGTTTAATTGACAAGAAATGAATTCAGGAGCTTGAAAGAGGAAAGGAGGGATGAGATGGAGGGAGGGAGGGATGAGATGGAGGAAGGGAGGGAGAGAGGAAGAGGGGGACTAAATTCTGTGTGATCAGCAAGGTTTCAAACAATCATTGGCGAAGTGAAGTCTCTGCCATATCTATAAGTCATCATGTTTTATAGGCCATTAGGATCTCCAGAGAAGGGCTGCATAGAGACTGTGGCTTTTTGTCGAAATTAAAATGTCACAGAGGAAGAAATAGAACAAAACATGGAATCTGCAATTAATTACCTGACCATAAAAATTCAATAATCGTGAGGCAATGCGGTTTTCGGCACAGCGGTACCTCTGATCACAGCAAACTGGAATAGAATACATTCATCTCCCCAAATTACATTTCTAATCTAAAAGGGGATACAGTGGAGAGTAAAAGCACCATCAGTGTGTTCACAGCATTCTGTGGCTTACTGTCCTGGCATCATGCAGTCCCTATTCCCTCTGATGAATAATATTTCAAATGATATACCAAGATTCATTGTTGCGGCTAAAACATTGAGTGCCTTTGTCGTTGTGTTTATCTTTTACATTTAAGTTTTGAGCATTACATCATGTGACATGTTTTTGACAAAATCCTTTGCGTTTACTATTTCAATCAAATGAAAGGATTGTAGAATATGACTAACCCAATGCACTTACCTAAAAGTAACATGCCACAGTGTCGAATGAACCCTACACCTGCGTAGATCTTTGTAATGGTGTAGTTCTGCAGTATCTCTTGACTCCATCTAGTGGTACAAAATATAACAGGTCACTTGTCTACCTTTCTGTTCATTAAAATTCAATAAAACGGTATTTGGTAGTCAGCCATTTCCAGTATTTCTGAAAATGTTTACTTTAAATAATTTACATTTTACAGAATTATCTTCATAATCATCTATCATTGTTGTGGACGTCTTGGTATCAAACATCATTTGGATCAGATTTAACGCATTGACTGCAGCATCCGTCAGTGTGATTGTCTAGGTCTGATAAGTGTCATCCATCATTTTGATCGACAGCTTTTTTTGAAAAAAATCAATGACGTAACAATGACTTTAAATTCCTTCAAACTGGTGAAGGTTATTTTAATTACAAATAAATCAGAGCTGTCACTGTGACAATATAGAAAATGGAAGACAATGAAGTGGGAGTGATTTATTGAGGTGCGGTATTATAGGGCCATTCAGAGGCAGATGACTAATGTGTTCAAAGGCTATTTTCAAAACTGATCAAAAAGATTGACTCTTCAAAGTTAAAACTTTCCTTCGAGGTTATATAGTATCTTTTCAAAACTTTCACCATAAATGAATCCTCTTAAAGCCAATCATTTGAGGCCACTATGCTCTGGGATTTTAGTAGTAAAAAACACCATTTTATCGGACTAAAAAACAAGCACTATACCAGGTGTAAATCAGGGGTAAACAAGGTCTAAACCAGGTGTAATGGGACTACACAAGTCAGGGGTGTATGCCCATACTATATCCATACTAACCAGGTTTAGATGTGGCCTAAAGACGTGAAGTGCAAAGAACTAATAGACCCTTTAAAAGTTTGTAAACAGAAAGATCTAAATTCAAGAAAGGGGGCAACTGGAGGCAAGACCATAATACATTTTCAATGGAGAAATTAGCATCAGCCACAAAATATTGCAAATTAAGAGGGTTTTGACAAATGCCATCCACTCTCTACATGTAGGTGATGTCAGAGCCTGGGTAGGAAACATTAGTGAATGTACCTCACATTGTCTGTTTATTTAATGTACACATTACATTAATAGAATTTTGACTGGTGGAAAAATGTTTGATTCTTAGGTTTCACAGAAATGCTGAAGACCACAATAGTTTTTTCATTGTATGTTCATAATTATTCTATCTCTCACCACAAACACTACTTTTTTGTAAAGTGGACTCACTTTTGCTCCAGTTTCCTCCATTCTGGAATTTTGAACATTCCATATGAAAAACATTTTAAAGGGTCTATAAGTCCCACTGGAAAGTACCTGTACCCCAGATTGAGAACCACTGCATTAGAGTGAAGGTGAAAGAAGGGCAGTTGTTCGCGGTGGTCTGAATGTAGAAAAGGAGTGGTTTTAATTTGGAGAAAGCAGTGCTATTTCACCCGGTGCTGTTGTCTCCCATTATCTTGGTAAACATCCCAGGTACAAATATGATATATTTCAGAGCGGGCGGTGTTTCATCCTGCTCCCGCTGGTGATTGATGAATGACTCGGAGATGAAACCGGGACAGAGATTTATGGCCCCCCAGCACATAGAATATGTATGATTATCAGCTGTGTGGAGAGAGCAGCTCTGTTTGAGTGATAGGCACAAGGAAAGAAATTTACTAAATGACTCCATTCTCCCGGAGAAGTCACACCACGAGGTTTTTCATCTCTGTCAGTTTCATTTTGCCTTCGTCTGAATCAGGAAGGTAGCAGGTATAACGTCATTAACTTTAGTCATGAGAGTTCTCAAATTGCTGTATGAACAATACACATTAGGTTTTATTAGACGTATTTCTGGTACATGCAAAATGAATGATGCTGCATGTAAACAAACCACACTGTAACTGACTGGTTTAGACATGACCTCTGAGCCTTTGGCAGGGTACACTTACAGGGCTAACCTTTGAAGACACATACCTACAGACACTCTCACGTGTCTCCCTTAGAGATGTAGCCTGGAAATTTCATAAAATAAGAAAAGGTGGGCTACCAATAGTAGAGTTTTACTTTAGTCCCTCCCCTGCATCTACAGCAACATCAAATTAGAGTTTTCTGTCACTCAAAAACTTGACTACTGTTGGTCAAAGTAGTAGCCAACAAGCTCTGTTGCTGTAGAAGCAACGGGAGGGACTAAATAATAATTATGACAGATCATAGAACCTTTAAGTAGTTTAATATTCTGAAACTCAATTCATTTCCTAGATTTTCATTAAGGGTAACAAGTCAAATTTTGCAGTACACGAGACCCAATTCAGCTTTGTCCATCTCAGTCACTTTGTCTTGTCCCATCAGCTTCTAAAAAGGTGTGACAGTAATTATCACAGAGACATGCCATAGTTTATCTTGTCTTATGCAGTCATTCTGTCCAACCCCTGATTTACTTATAACACCCATTGGCATCTGTGAGTGCTTTGAACAGTCAGCTCCTAATTGATCGATAGGACGTCATCATAAATCCCTAATCCTATGCACTTTATTGATCGCGTGATGCTCCGCCGCATACGTGATTGCCTCGGCCTACACACGTGCCAAATAACGGGTGTATTTTATCCACCAAACGCATTATCGTATGCACAATGCATTGTTTTCCGCATGTGTGAATTACTACTTTCCGCTTGAATGACACCCCGGAGAGGACTTCATTTCCTATTCACCCCGATTTATTTTTATACCGGGGTCGTAAATATCACTAATGCACGGGGGCGCTTTGGTCAGAGTAATTGTTTATTTGTTTCCTAGTGGACCTGCTTGACAATATTGCTAATGAACACTCACATGTCTGTTTGAAATGGCATCAGAGGCAGGGTGTTACATGCAGTACATGAGTGAAAACTTCCCTACACCCTGTTTAAGTGTGGTAAATCAAACGCAGTATTGTCATTTTAATATCTATCACCACAGCAATCTATATAGATCAGACCAAAGCCTGCTGGATGGTTAGCTTAGCATGTGGCTTTACAATCTGAAAGCAGTTCATAATATTACGATCACCTATTTCAGTGATTCCCAAAGTGGTGTCCGAGGGGTTTACGAAGGTCCTGCTGGGGCCCCCCAAAAACCTCTACATCAAGTCCTACAATAAAAAATATGTAGACAGTGGTATAATATTCAATCAGATATCACTTCAAGCTATTTATAGTTACTAGAATTCTCTTTAATGTTTTCAATAGGGCCGCAGTGGTGGTGCAGTGGGTAGATGCTCGCCCTTCAACCGGAGGGTCGGTGGTTCGAGTCCATGCCCGAGCACACGCTGTCAGGCCCTCCCGTGATTAGGTTTGGTATTCTGATGCCTATTCAATTGCTAGTTCACACAAATAACCAACTGACCAGTCGCAAATAAACAATTTAGCCAAGCGTGTACAAGACAAGGTAAAAGTGAGCATCAGAATGCAAAAGAGCCAGTTCTGTGATATAATGGCTACAATTACTCTCAAATAACAACCAAAGCATGTAGATTACCATCTCTGAATGCTCAAAATGTCAAACCTTGAAACTGGCAACCAACATCTACAAGAGGACATGCAGTGATACAGTATACATGTGGTTTGAGGACTTTCCATAATCCATTCTGACAGAAACAGATCTGCCTGGAAGCATCACAATATGTATCGTTGCAGTCACAAAATGCAGCCTGTGTGGAAGAAAAGAGCGTATAACAAGCGACCAATATTGGTGGCATTGCTTGTGGAAAGGGCTTAAACTGCATTAGCTCGTCCCATCTGTAGCATTTCACCTGGCTTTGCAGGCACAGCGTATTGTACCTTCTCTGACAACAACATAAATAGCAACAATAATATCAGCAGGAAGTCCATAAACACCTTCAAACTATAATTGTAAAAAAGTCATTGACAAAGAGGCTGCAGCAACAACAGCAGCGTTTACAGAGACTGTAATGGTCTCCACATAAACTGTTAACAGTAACTCCAAACCGATTACCATTCTGCTGACAAATCTCACAATACATGCAGCTAGCTATGCATTCAGTTAGCTTGTTAGCTAGCTAGTTGTTGGTAATCTGTCAACCAAACCCCAACATTACTTATGGGGCAAAGTAAAAAGATAGATACTTATTGAGAACGGCTAATCTCCAGGTTTAGCAGAAAGAATGTTTTTTTCCCCAATCTGTAACAAAGAACAGTGCCAGTAATGAAAGTTGATAGTAATTCTAAACTATCTGCCTCTCTTGCAGATCTAATTGTTCCAGACATTATATATATGTTCACTTTATGCATCCAGTTGCTACGAAGAACATGTCGCCTGAAGGGTAGAGCCTGCTCCTTGAGAAATGACTCACCCCGTTCATGTGACAGTGGCACGTGTCCAAGCACGGTCCGTAAGGTGGAACAATGAGAGGATTTGTCGTCTCATAATTGTAATTTAATAAAGATCTCACATGGTATCAGCCCGGCCTGACAGCCACGGCCTTCCGGCGCTGGTTAATACAATTGTTCTGGTCAGACGGCGGTGTCACAAATCATGCTGAAAGTTGGGTGACAGGTAGCAGAGCCTGTGGATGTGTCCTGGGGAGCTGGGTCCAGGTTTGGATAAAAGCCAGGGTTGGATGTGAATGATGTTATGCTTCTTATTTAACTAAAAATAAAAAAAATAGAGTGTTTGATGAAAACTGAGATCAGAAATTACTGCTGTGTTTGAAAAGATTGAAGGCAGTTTCTTCTGTAATTATAGCTTTACTCAGGGTTCTTTTCTGTGATGTCCCAAAGTAAATAAATGAGGTGCTGACAGTTTGAGTGAAACCATTTCCAAAGTGAAGGCCACGGAGCCTCCAACAATGCCGTCCCTCGACACTGACACGCCGCCCTCCTCACGCTGTTCTTGTTTCACCTCTTTCTTCCTCAGCGCTGATGTACGAGTGATGTATGGCAAGAGGAGCTCCAGTAAAACCCTGCATACATGCCAAAATACATTTTACAAGCGCTGCTCTAATCAGCCTGCAGCCAGAGCCCCATAAATCGCATCGGTGCGTCTGGAGGCAGGGAGCAAATGCAGCTTATGGTCAGTGCTGAGAGCTGGATATACTACAGGCCGTGCTCCCCGGGCTGGACCAACTCCGAATAGAGCTGCTCGTGTTTGTGAGTCAATCCAATAGAAGGAGGAAGGAGTTGCTGCCTTATATCAAACGACGACAGGGGACAATAATTTATGCAGCTGTTTAATCAGCTGAGTGCATGTAGGCAAATGTTTGCATACAGCTGCATGGTTTATGTTAGAATTAATGCAGTGGTCCTCAGAGGTCGGAAGGCGGGCCTCGGAGTGACGAAATCTCAGAAATAAACAAATCTATAGCGTTATAGCTCTGTGTAGCTATGGATTACCATAAACATAGCATTTTATTTTTGCGTACATTTAGTACCTGCAGATGCCTACATTTTCCACTGTAGCGTAGTGGAAGTTCTATAAAAATGATCTTAGTTATCGTCTTCAGTCTCTTCTGACTAAGCGGCCATCTTGGATTTTAGTTTTTACTCATGGTTGTCCGAGCTGGCCCAAGTGTCTGCATTCCGACCTCAAGGACCCTTCCAATTGACTTTTGCAACTCAGAACGCAAACGGACGCACGCATATTAAAGCTGTCATTACTGAATCTGTATTTAGACACTACTGAAGTCTTCTTTGTGCTCATCTCAACAGTCATCATTATTCACAGCGCTGGAGCAGGTAGAATGTGTCACCATCCGGGGCCGCTTGTTTGGTTCTTTTTAATCTCTGGCATAACCTTCACTGTCCTTCACTGACAGGAAACGCAGTTTATCAAGTGGGCTGACACCGGCGGAGGTGATATATGCAGGGTCGTACTTCCCCAGATAATTCTAATATCACAGCACTCCTGATCCTGCTCTCTTACCACTTCTCAAGCTGAAGGGACATTCCTGAAGCAGAGGAACTTCATCAAATAAAATGATACTTCGAAGAATGCGCTGGGGAAGGTAAAGTCCTCAAATGACATTTTACTATTAAATAAAGACACCGTGTCATCTGGGTGGGGTCGAATGCCGTCCATATCCGGAAGGTGTCCATATGCTTTTCATGTCTGCTCTCACACACGCCACTCTGGGAACCACCCTCACCAAAAAACTAATGATTGCTGTTGGTATTCAACAGAAGTGTGTCATTTCATGAAGAACAGTTATTTATCTGACGCCAATGTACGTCTCCTGGCTTCTGGCCACGGCTGTCTGTGTTACAAGGATGAGCATGTATTTACGGCTTAGCAACACACTCCTGAGGTCAACTTTGTACAGTCTGCTCCATAAAATGAAATGATCATTGTTCAAGATCAAGATTCATGTATTTTCTGGTTGGTAATAAATATGCTTTTAAAAGTCACACAAAGTTAAGGATATTTTTGGGATGTAATGGAAAATGTACATATCATGCCACAGTGATATAATGAGTAGATCCAGGTGATAACGATTCATAGATTATACACAGGACTTGATATTAACACTAGCCAAATGCAGGTAGATTTTAATGTTGGCTACTAACGCAAAGGCTAACTAGCCACTTTGGTCAGATTGTTCACATATTTTTTACTAACTTTCTTTTAGGTAAATTATTATTATTAGCTTATTTATTGCCTTATCATAAACTACACATAAAACAGCATTCAAATTATGGCTAGCAAACTACTAAATGGCTAGTATATTTTAAATAACACTAGCCTGGGTGGCCAGTTGGCAAGCCCTGGTTAGACTCCATTTTAGGAACATTGCTCGAAATGTTTTGTGACTCCATTACATTGTTTTTCTGCAGATGGGAGTGGAACCAGTATATTTGCCTAAAATGTAAAATATCAAGGTAAAATGCCAAGCAATAAATATATTTTGAACTATATGAAGGATTATTTTGAGAGGTCACCTTGTCTCATATTTACATCGTGTCACATAAAATCCACGCGGAGGACAGCTCGTAACTATGCCAGATGAAAGATTGTCCATATTTTAAACATGAAGGTTGTAGCCACACACATTGAGTACTTTATGCATGGCCGGTCAATAAGCAGTCTGTGGGTTTGGCAGTGCTCTATCTTATTTACAGGACGTTTGTTGCACTTGACATTTATCGTGGCTGCGGGGGCCATGAACTTCATGCAAACGCCATCGAAGCATTCACCGCCAAGGGCCCGGGGCCTCCTGTCTCAGCGCCATCACAAGTCTTTTCGCGCTAAGATAAATCGCTTCTACTGGACCGTGGGCAGAGGGACAGAAGAGGTGGGGGTGAAGGATGGACATTGGGAGATCAGATTGGGGGGTGGATGAATAAGAATGGTGCCACCGTCACAGAACGCCCGCAGGTTAGTGCCAGCCTCATTTCCCCTTGATAATTGTTGGGTGTGTTCCTACAAATATCACTAACCATTATCAAAGCATCATATGGTTCAGCTAAATGCTATTTTATTTTCGTCTCGCTGTATGATTCTTTGTATTGACACGCCCCATGGCTAGAGGAGACCTTACTCATCTGATGCATGTTATGTACATTAGCCACATTCTATGACAGAACTTTGTTGTTGAACCTATCTTAGTTTAGTTGTGTCTTATCACAAAGCAACAACAACAACAACAACAACAACAACAACAACAACAACAACAACATACATACATAGACGTCTAAGTATAGAATAGTAACTTGTTTCAGAATCTACCCCACAAACTATGGGCTTTAGTCAATGAACAATGGCCAGTTAGGCCCAGGCTGACAGAGCATCTTCTTGCCTTTTATTCACTATAGGCAATTTAGATCCACAAATTCATCACATGCATGTCTGGCCTGGAGAGAACACAGAGAAAACACAGGGAAGATATGCAGACCATGCCCCCCTCCATTTTTATTCTTCAGTGAAGCAACATTAGGAATCAACTATTCATAAACACTATGGTATTTTGTTCATCTATTTGTATTGTTCATATACTAATTAGCACAGATAGACAGCGATATCTCAGATAGTGAATAAGATCATGGACTCAATTTTTAGCTGGAGCAAGGTTTGCCATCAGAGGCCAAACTACCTGATTTTGTGACTGTAAAAGTGATGTGAATAGACAAAAGAGTTTGAATGATACTGATATGATCTCCTCTTTCCTGATTCCCCTGCGTGACCCTCTATCACAGTCTCACACAAGCCAGGAAGTATTAAAATAACATAGTAGAGATCTGGAGTAAAAAATATTTGTGATAAAGCTTTTAAATTGAATTTTGAAAACAACAGCTCCTTCAAATCACTCCTGATAGGTTCTGAATGAATAATGGGCGTATCGACCAATCAGAGCGCTCTTGTCCTGTGGAGGCTTGTGATTGGTTAAACAGTTCCTCCCCTCGAACACAGCCCACAGGTGATCTCAGAGTCTAATTTGGTAGTTTGGTAGTTTTGGGCAGTTTTTGGTAGTTTGGTAGTTTTTTGGGGGGGAGTTTGGTAGTTTTTTTTTTTTTTGTTATTTTGTAGTTTTTGGTAGTTTTTTGGTAGTTTTTTTGGTAGTTTTTGGTAGTTTTCTGTTTGATTTTGGTAGTTTTTGGTAGTTTGGTAGGTTTTTGGGTAGTTTGGTAATTTTTGGTAGTTTTTCTGGTTGTATTTGGTAGTTTTTGGTCGTTTTGGTCATTTTTTGTAGTTTTTGGTAGTTTGGCAGTTTTTGGTAGTTTGATAGTTTTTGGTAGTTTTTTGGTAGTTTGCTAGTTTGGTATGCTTAACTGATTACTGAATAGTTATCTTTGCTAAAATACAAAGCAAAACAAATAAGGTTGTGCAGCTTTAAGTATAACCACATTTTACAAGGTGTAGTTAACTCCAGTTTACGGCACTGTTTTATGTCAGGCAGATACATGGGACATGCCAAATAGAAATATATCAAGTGTAGAGAATGTTTGCTTTTGTTTTCGATCATAAAAATCTGGTGCACATTTCAGAAACCCCACAGTAAACATCATATCCCACAACATATAGCTGTAGACAGGTTGATAGTCTGTGAGCGCCCATGTCTCATCTAGAACAGTACAAGACTTAATAGTAGCTGGAATTAAAAATGGCTTCACTATAGAATGATAAATGTGCCTATTGCGCTCACCATTTCTTCCTAGCAGCAGCTCTCACAGCCATATATCCTGCCGCAGCTTCAAATTATAAATCAAACATCTTACAGGTCTATATATGATTCATTACAATTTATCGACGATCATTTACGCAAGTGGTTTTCAGATGCTTTTAACTTTGCCGTGGCAGTAAATTTCAAGGGAAAAAAAAAATCATAAAAACAACTGTAGGAAGGCTCATTGCTTCAAATGCTTGATGTTTTTCCGAAAAGGTAAAAAGAATCACATGGAAGCTTTAGCTCGGGGGCTGCCTTCTAAGCATCTAACAAAACGCTACACAGGTATCTCGATTAAGATACACAGAGAAAAATGTCTAATCACTTTTAGTATAACACTCCTAAGGCAACGAACCTACAGCAGGCTATTTACACATGACACAAGCCAAGGACATGTTTTCAATAGTTAGATGTTTTGGTCACATTTTTCCTCTGTCCTAGCATTTCATAGCACAGCGCTGTTGAAATACACAGAAAGAACTAAAAAATGCTACACCTTTATCATAATGGTACTTACAAAATCACCTGGAAAAACACTAGATATTGTGCCGCAGTTTAGCTCAGTGGCCCATATTCAGAGCTTGAAATGCTCGTCCCAGTGTGTCATGAGTTGGAATCCGACAGCTGTCTAGTCAATAAAAGCTGAAAAAGACCAAAAATATCTTAAAAATGGTTACGATTAGTCGATACTACTTTTTTATTGTCATCTAGTAGTCAATAACTCAACGAGACCTTAGTGCGTTCAACTAACTTCGCTTTGCAGATACTGTCCTGTCAATAAAGCTGAAAAAGACCAAAATATATATTCATCCATTTTGCATCTTTCTACTTCTCGTCAAGACTTTGGTTGGTGGAGTCATTCCTGCAAGGCTTTTGTTGCCAAGGGGAATGTGGAGGAAGCTTCATTCACCCTTCAAAAAAATATTTAGCCATCACATTAACTCCAAAGCTGTTAAATTGAAGTTAAATGTGCATAGTTTGGTTTTATTTGGTGTATTATTGACAGAAGTGGTTCGAGCTACAGGCTTTGATAGCTGGCTTTCACATCCTAACCTAACCTGTATGTGTGTTCATTACAGTCTCGGCCAGGGCTATTCCTGGTGACACATGACACTGATGATGTTGACAGCGATCGCCTTCCCACATCACAGCCCCGACGCAAAAGGTCAAGCCAAATGTGAGATATGTGTAAGCAAGGCCTGTCCGCTCGCCACATCCTCCCTCCACCTGCCCTGGGGCGCGTCACTTGATGAGGCCTAAAACATCAACGCGTGGTCATTATTTCGACTACAGAGCCACTTAACTTCTCTGCTCCCGGAGGATGCTGCTGCTGCTGAGGTGAGGTACAGTGGAACGCACACGAAGGGGGGCACATGTACTGTAAAAACTGACTTAACCTTACTTAATTAAATCTAGAAATCCATTTGCCTTGAAGATACTAATGACTTCAACTCAAAAGTATTTTTTTTTTTCTATGGGCCAATTAGAGCTGAGACTTGTAGCCACATACAGACAGACAACCATTCAGTCTCACAGTTATTTACAATTTTAATTCATTTATTTGACAGGAACATGCACAACAATACATTGGCCTCGGGAGTAATATGTTTTGTGCCAGGTTTTAGCAGAACTGATAATTTGATAATAACCTACAGTCCCCGGACAGGTAGATGAAATTATGTAAATGAAAAAAATGATATTAAAACATTCACACTCAAGTAAATTCTAAAAATCTACTTACCAATACTATGTAACATTTGTCCTCTAGAGGGCATATAATCCAACAGGGCCAGGTGTGTACACAGAGTGATTCTTGTGGTCCAATACGTTATATGTGCAATGTGTATCTGTTTAATGTGTTGTTAGTTGTTTTATAGGCTATTTATGGTCACAAATGCCTCTAAATTAAATTAAGCTTTGTCTGTTTTTTGCAGATTAAAGATTACATTATGTTCCTTTAAGTAAGTCTTCCAAGTGGTTTATGTGAGTTTCAAATGAAAATGGACTTTACTTAATATTTGAAGGCCATTGGTTTTTACAGTGTGGGGTTGGGACGGGGTTTTGTCCCTGAAGTATGCAGCAGAAAGACTTTTTCCCTCCTTTCCGCCTCGGCTCACGGTAAATGTAATTCCTGAACACCCCGGGTGAATTAATTAATTACAAAGCTGGCGCAGTATCAAAGGTAAATGATTTAATTATATTCCTGGTGTCTTTGTTAAGAAGCCAACTGTCAGGCGTTGGTAAGTGGGGCTGTGGCCCTGTGTGGCGCCTGAGGCATGAGTGCTGTGTGTGTGCGTATGTGTTATTTTGTATAAGAAATAAACGAGGGCTGCCCACTAGATCACAGTCATTGCAACATCAACAAATGCAAACTGTTTTATATATATGATATTAATTGCGTAGATTTATGCTGTTAGAGTTAGTTATTAGAGTCTTGAATGAAAATGTGTTAATTATTAATCCATTCATCTTCTGCTTTTCCCCCTATAGGGAGTAACTATGGGCCTTAGGCGGGGTACACCCTAGTCTTTATTTCCTTAATTTTGTTCTTCTTTGGCATAATTCCAGTCCTGGTTTAGTCTTTTGTATAGCATGATATTGATATTTTTTGGCATTGTTCTGATTGAATATTGTCCCATCCCCTTAGCTTGTGTTTTGATTTTGAAGCAATTTTAACTAGAAAATAGAATAACTGATTCCAAATTGGGGTCCAGGGACCCCGGGGGGTCGGCAAAGGTCCAGCAGGGGGGCCCCCCGAAGCCTCTGCATCATGTCTTTAAAAAGAATTTTAGCTTGAAATAAATAAAAAATATGTAGACAGATATCATATTCAATCAGATATCACTTCAAGCTGTGTAAGAGTGTTGTTTTCAGTTACAGAAAATTTGACATAGGTGTATGTTTTGTATTTTGATGAAGATTTAGGATTAAGGGGGATATTTAAGGGGGATATTGAAGGGGGCCACTGCACTCCTGACGTTGGGAATGCCTGGAATAACTATTTCTGCATCAGAATAGCAACAATATTGGTATCGCAATATTCAAAAACAGCCCTATTTGTGTGTGTTCATAAAAGAGAAATAGCCTGCGTTTTCTATATTTCCCACAGTGTATGCCTCCTCCACAAAGATCTCCTCACAGCTATCACCGCTCAGAGCAACCTATAGTGTTTATGTGGTCAAGAGGGCGATGACTGTCCCCTTTCAAAGCCTGAATCAGCGTGACGTTTTTATAGTGCCACAAAACCTCTTCCTCGGGCTGTTTGTGCCAACAACGTGAGCTGCTTTGGATGCTTCCACTGAGCACTCCCTGTCTTCAAAAGTCAACGGGCAGATTCTCAAACAGAACACAAACTTTTCCTGACCTTAGCAGTTGTGATATTCAGGAATAAAGTGTAAGGCTATGAAGACTGGCTTTATAGGACGATTTATAGATGTTTTTATTGAGGTTGTAAAACACACTAGAATTAAAACTTAGCTTGTAAAGTCACCGCTAGCTTTTAATTGGCAGAATCAAGGCATGTTGGGACACTGATAATGGTAGTTGCGTAGCCTAATTGATTTACATAAAAACACTTCCTATAGTCTTTGCCATAGTAACAAATCAGCAAATACTAAACAATTATTTTTTCCCCAGTTTTTTTAGGGGGACCTGTTTTGAAGGAGGAGATGAGTTTGTCGAGTCTTGACAGTTTAGCCTCTCAACTGTGGGGTGGGCGGATAATAATGGACCACATACGGGACACTAAGCCTGTTTAAGTGGGACGTGGGAAATGTTAGTCAGCGAAACAGGGTACTTCAATATAATGTCATGTTGCATGTCTGTTTATGATCACACATATTGTCAGCTTCAAAAGTAGCTTGGGGCTTCTGACATTAACTATACAGATTCATGAACATGGTGAAAATCATTAGTAAATTAAACTCTTGTTGGTGCTGGCATGAGTCAAAATCAGAGGTGGGTAGTTACATTTATTTTTCGTATAAATTGTACCTTTAAGAGTAGCTTTACCGCACAATACTTTTTACTTTTACTTGAGTAATAATATTTTGAAAAAGGTAGTACTTTTACCCACTTCTGTGTGTTATGTAAGAATAGCTTACGTTGTGTTTATCCTTTGAAAAAATCAAAATCAGTTTATTTTTGGCCTGATTACTACAAAATTAAACAAATATTCTAAAATGACTTTGTGGGCTGCTGAAACTGAGCTGACAAGTGGGACATCTGGTCACTGAACCAACAACCCACATGCATGCTTCGTAAACAGTGGTGAGGATCCATTGATGTAACAAAAAAACAAAAAACTCACTAAACGGAGTTGGTAGTTGGTGCCTTGGCGTCCTCATCAATGGGTGACATACTGCTCGGCCTGTTTACAGACGAGAGCTTCTTTACTGTCAGAAGATCCCCTTAGCTTCAAAGCCAAAGACTTGTGAAGGTGAAACTGTTGCTGACAAAGCCATCTGTAAAAAGACACAAAGAACCAAGAGTGTGGGAAGTTATTTTGACTATCAATTCTATTTAACCCTATGCTGACAAGGCAACTACACAAATCCAAAAGGTCTGGCTACTTTTCTGTTTACCTGTTAAAGAAATATTGAAACATAAATAATGTTGAGTTCCAGTTGTCTTTGAAAGGTCAGTAGCTGGACCTTGGAATGACGTTATCTATGCCCTCCAGTTGTTAAGTCGTAGTTAACAGTTTTATGTAGCCGTTAGCTGGATTAGCAACAACAGAGCAGTCCATTTTGTAACTGCAGGTGCTAAAGTGCGCCACACTAGCATGCTAACAGACAGAGGTGGGTCAGCAGTGGACAACTAACTATTATTTATTGATTACTTGTAACATAGGGTGGCGCCATCTTGAAAAAGTGTGACTCGGGGATTGTCTGGTTTTGTTTCTGAGCAGAAATTCTGACATCGGCTGGTGTTCCAACTCATAAATTCACCACTTTTAAGGACCACACGATCACACTTTAGAGATTGTGACATCACTGCAGTAAGAACCAAATGGTCAAAGCCAGAATGTGCAGGGGCAGGAGCAGGGGCAGGGGCAGGGGCAGGGGCAGGAAGTGAAAGGCAAAAAATAAACAGCATTTTTGACTCTGTTGGTATATGCTATCATCATTCATCAATTTCTCTGTTAAGCTCTTACGTCATAAATTTAGCTTAACACAAACGCTATTCTCCTGACCCCAATGGCCACAGATGGAAAAAATCCACACATCCTTAATGATAAACTGCAAAAGTAAAAATCCCTCTATTCACACAGTTGAATAATTACTGAAGAAGCGGGGCCACAATTCAAGATAAATAGAGCCGTTAGCGGCGTTTTGTCACCACACAAAGAAGCTGTTTATAGCACGGGGGCCTGGGATAAACCATCTTCTGGCCAAACAAGGTAAATGAAGCATAATTGGAAGCCCATTACCAAATTGAGAAACGGGTGTCTTTTGTTTTAACTGTGTTAGAATCGAACCGTGGGCGCTGCTCCTACTCTGTAAACCTGCATCCGACTGCAGGGCTCAATAATTATAATGTTCAGGATCTTTCTGAGGGCCCCGGAAAATCAATAGACTAAGGACAAAGAACCTATAGCCATCACTTAATTCTCTTATCACTGTGATTTAGAGGAAGAGGAGGATGTTAAATAACTGTAAATCTTTAGCTATGACTTTGAGGGTGCTTTATGGCACTTCTTACAGCTTCTCCCAGACAGAATGCCCATACCTTCCGCAGACCACACAATTTATAGCTTTATTACCCTTTGTCTTAAAGAGCAGAGAGACATAGCAGGCAGGAAGGAGATAACAGCCAGCGCAGCACGCCACAGGAGCAGCTGGGACCAAAAAAAAAAAGTGGGATGCCATCATCTAGAGAGACATATCTTTGTGACAGCTTTACGGCTTTGAAAGCAGGGGCTTCTATTTGGGGATGGGTGACAAGAGAGCGTGGGTGTCCCAATCCACTCAACTCCACCTGGTAAATCGTGGGGGGAAAAAAAGCCTAACCTCGACCCCTGAGGAGGCAGAAAAATTCAATTTGTGACTTATCCCCCGATGATCAGATTAAGTGAGATGTTGGGACGCTTCCCCACCCTAGCACCAGCCCTCTGTAGAGGTCACAAGGAGGACTGAAGAAGGGGGTAGAAGCAGAGAGCCTGAGTGCTTTTTCACCACACGCAGTCATGAGTTTCTTTAGACCGGGCAGATGCTTCCTCATATTTTCTCGCGGAGCTGACAAGTGGCTTATTGTTTCCCTTGATAAGGCTACAGTGTTCCCGGTAATGGGAATTAGAAGGAGGCGTAAGTCACAGACACACAGGGTGAGAGCGAATCAATAGATAATGGGAGATTTTTCACTGATGCAAAAGGCAGTGTTATTATCAGTGCTGTTTAGAAGAGCGTGGCCCCTGATTTGTCTTGGAGCGACTCTTCGGGCCAGTGTGATGGTTATAAATAAAAGTTACACTCTGCCTGAACCCGGTAAAAGTGTTTTTTACAGTGTTTCCAGGCACATGCCCCAGACTAAAGTGTATCGGCTCATGACAAACCGACTGTACAGGGTTTACCGAAGAACACTATGTAACACTGTGCAAAGGCCAACAGTTCACGTTATATCGCCATTCGTGTTTGACCCCTCGATGACATGGTATTTTCTGACCCAATAATTCGTTTAACTCTTTTTGGACAGAATATTATATTATAACAAATGATGTACTGATCAGTTTTTAATGTTTTTTTTTTCACAACTGGCAGTAAAGGACATTGGTTTGATAACACAGGATCTCGGACCTGCATGGATAGACTTTTTTAGAGGTCTTTTTTCAAGCATTTTGAATCAATTGTGGCCATTGCTCAAAAGGGGCAATAGGTTCTAGAAACATCTTTTTGGGAGCTGTTCAAAAAGGTAAGATCAGATTTAAACTGATATTATATGTTTTTATACACTTGCCAATTAAGACATTATTTCACATGTTTAAAGTCATTCATTTCGAACTGTATCTATAATATATTTTTACATTTTGGTTATGAATATTTTTACATGTATTTTCATAATAGGACATCAATTGATTTAAACTTATATTTTTATTATTCTCTCTTTACTGAAAAGGTACCTCCAGTCTTCATTATTTATCGCTTACCACAGCAGAATTTGCAGAGAGCTGTACTTCACTGGGCACTGGCCTACATACTACAGTCATTGTGAACCAGTGTATTGTGCTCTGTCCTCCACAACTTTGTCACAATAAGTGGGTTACCAGAAAAGCGCACCTATTTGTTACTTTGACCCATTTACTGACCGTCTCCCCAAACAATACCCAGATCAAAGAGCGCCTGCGTTCGGCTGCTTGATAACTTATTGCTAACAGCTGCTCAAACAAGAATTGACTCGCCACGACTTTACACTTCACTACAACGGCAGACAGGAAGCCCGCAAAACAATAGTGCTTTCATGTGATAAACACAAATGTTTGATGGCTTTGACTTCAAAACCTGCGGCAGAAATTGTACTTCATCTCTCTTTTGTGAAAGCGCAGGTGTATGTCACTTTGTTTTCTGGATGTTCATCAGCGTAACCGTTGGCGCCGCAGGATTTACAAGAGCTTCAACAATCGTCATCGAGAGATTAAAGGTGTAGTCCGTCAGTTTCCCCAAATAGCTTAATGTAAATTTTATGTAATATAATCTGAACTGTAATTATTTTACTTTAGTCCCTCCCCTGGCCGCTACAGCAACATCAAATCAGACTTTGTGGGTTACCACTTTGACCAATAGCAGTAGAGTTTTACTTAAGTCCCTCCCCTGGCCTCTAAAGCAACATCAGATCAGACTTTGTGGGCTACCACTTTGACCAATAGTCGAGTTTTACTTTAGTCCCTCCCCTGGCCTCTACAGCAACATCAGATCAGACATTGGCGGCTACCACTTTGACCAATAGCAGTAGAGTTTTACTTAAGTCCCTCCCCTGGCCTCTACAGCAACATCAGATCAGACTTTGTGGGCTACCACTTTGACCAATAGCAGTAGAGTTTTACTTAAGTCCCTCCCCTGGCCTCTACAGAAACATCAGATCAGACTTTGTGGGCTACCACTTTGACCAATAGCAGTTGAGCTTTACTTTAGTCCCTCCCCTGGCCTCTACAGCAACATCAGATCAGACATTGGCGGCTACCACTTTGACCAATAGCAGTAGAG
>JAVQKC010069004.1:0-11448 GCA_036025475.1 Philypnodon macrostomus
TTTTTAATTGTATTATGTTCTTTAACTTGTCTTTTCTGTAAAGCACCTTGAATTGCCTTGTGTATGAATTGTGCTATACAAATAAACTTGCCTTGCCTTGCCTTGCCTTGCCTTGCCTAATGCATACTGGTTAATACACTGTTACACTAATATAAAGGAAATGTGTGAATTGCAGTGAAATGATGTCTTTTGTTTAAAGGTGGATTGGGAGCATAATTCTACCCATTTATACCACTTACAGAGCAATTCATTATCAATTTCTTTAACTTTCCATCGTAAAAACCCAACCTGAAACCAAAAGAATTTCAAATATTTCAGAATGAAACTCTCCATGACAGGGCCCTTGCACCACACCCTGCCCACTACCTCATCCAATTAGCCTTCTCACCTCCTCACTCACTGATGGCCCATGTGTCTGATCAATTATGCGGCCTGTGAAACTGTTCATTTCCCCGGTCCGAACTGTCCCTCTGTGTCAGGGTGATCTATGCTCGCCCTGGAGTGTCGAAGCAGACGTCTTCTGTTTTCACATTCCTCTAGCCACTATTGCCTCAGGCCTGTGGCTGATTTTGAGATAGGGGCACCTCCTTGGCCCAAGAACAATGAATCAATGGCGTGACTTTGCATGTTTGGCTGTAATTCACTAAATACCTTTAACGACCTGGCTGGAGGGCATAGACATGGATAGGGACCAACCAGGGCCACCTTAACCACCTGGGGCTGATCCATGTCTGTAGGCCCCACTACCCCACACGCTTTACCCACCATATGGTTACATATAGATCCTCAGCGCTCTCAGAGTCAGCACTACTTCCTCCTTACTAAGCGGGGCAGTGCAGACCGAATTTACTACAAAAACATTAGACAGGATGTCTAGACGACTGAATTCTGTTGTTTTTGTGAAATTACAGCAAATATATAGTGAGAAAACTAGTTTCAAGCCCAACACACCGGGAGCGCAGCACGTCATTCTTCTTCAAAGCTTCAAATTGAGACATTATTCCTGCTTTATGGCATTTGTTTTGGTGTGCTTTTGTGTATTATTTTCAATGGAAGTATACTGAATGAGCTATATCTCTGCATTTATATATACTGGTTTGAAGATCGAAGTCTGTCGAACACCTTTACGAAGTGAACACGGCCCCTACTGTCCATATATACAGTATATTTTTTAATTAATGTGATTCTTCATGCGTGGGTCTGCTGCTCACTCTCTGACTGCAGGCTGCAGTCACATATCTCCCTCTGCTCTACGCTGGGCTGGGCTGACACAGGCTTAACCAGACGCCACAACTTAAAGTGATTGACAGATAGGCCCTTGGTCAGTGTAGGCCCCTGGGCTTCAGCCCATCCTAGCCCCTGCTATGAGGGGCCTCTGAGACCAACATAGACAAAAGCACAGATAATGGGAGAGAATACACTGCATACATGCACACATATAGATTAGTGAAAATGACTTGAATTCAGAATATTAATCTTGATTTGAATGGGTTTGACTATAAATTTAAATGTATGTACTATTATTAGGCCTAGATTATTTGATTTATTTCCTTTGGGTGTGTGTTTTTTGTCTTATTTAAAATTTAAATGAATATGCTGATATATGAATTTTTTGTTTGAATTATTTTTCTAGTTCCTCTAAAGCATTACAAAATGTCCGCCAGTGACTCAAAGCGACATTTTGTGCAACTGAAGAATAAATGACTCAAATCAAGATTGATATTCTGAATTCAAGTCACTAATCTAGATATGATTTTATTCATTTCATGTCTGTACAGTCTGTTTACAAATAAAGACTTCCACTGGGTGAGACTACCCCCAGTATACTCTATATATAGTGGATAATTAGGCTGGGGATCTGGGAGAAAATGGTTATTGATCCATCAACAGGTGCAAAAGCAAACCGTTTCTCTTATGGTAGGTTTGTACACACTGGAACACCTCCATTTCAAATCATATACATTATATTTGTAAGCTTTTATAGATATTTTTCAAAGACATGGAGAGAGGCTCACACAGAATGTCAATACTCAATGTCCCTGGTTTGGAGGAGAGTGGTGAGTTTTATGTGAAATGAGATCTAATATACTTTTATTAGATAGCTTGGAAGATTTTGTATCTATCAATGGAGATATCAAGTGACATTTAAAAATGCAGAGATTGAACTGCTTTATTAGACCTTGCATTTCAGAGGGGACGGCTCATCATGAATGTTGTAAAGATACATCTACCCATAGCTCACAAACAAAAACAAATGCTACATCTTAAATGGGCCATAGACTGGTTACCAAATATACTGACAATTGAGAAGTTACTTAAATAGAATTATTTCAGTATTAAATGTGTCTTTGTTAGGAATAACTCTCAGCTCGGGCCCTCCAGCAGCAATGTGAAGGTCAATATACAAATTGTATTTCAATGCATCCCCACTGTTTACATGAGTGCAACCTTTTAAGTGGGAAGGCTCATTTGTCAGTTTTACTCAATGATATACACAACTATGGAAGGTGTTTTGATGGTTTTAAACATTTGCCTGGAAAACAACAAAATTCAATGTTAAGTTTAATATTTGAGTGTTTATAGTAGATATGAATAAAACTAGAACATAGAAAGTAGACTCACATATTTATGTAGTATTTTTTGAGGCATGAGACTACAATTATGTGCCAACATGCCTGTGTGTGCAGACACTCTGAGCAGGGGACATTGCTCAGTGACATTTACAGCTATTGTCTCATCTGTCAAAGCCGGCTTGCTCTCTGGGTCTTTAATTTGCTAATTAGACCACAGGACCCCTTTTTGTTTCAAAAGACCACTGCCTAGATACTTATCTGTTTTACAAGATCATTCCCTGACAGGCGACTCTGCTATGTGGATCCCATTGGGGCCTTGTTTGCGTCTCAACACACATTGGCATTTTTACAGGTCCAGGCAAATAAAGTCTAATGGGCTGGAGATAAAGTGCTGTGGGAGTTGGTAGGTTATCATTAAAGAGTCCCCCACATGATTTTTCGAAACATTGGTTTGCCAGAATAGTGCAGGGTTCTATGTGTGTCAACTGCAGCATCATAAATCATAAGAAAGCTTCTGATAACATGGGTAAGTATACGCCATGGTATTGTATAAAAACAGCAGCATTCAATAGCTTCAAAAGAAGGATCATACAAAAGTTGTGTCATGGACCACGAATGTGAAGTCATTCTAACTTTCATGAACGTCTTATTGCACCAAGCCTACATACTATTTAAATTTGACACATACATTGAGTAACTGTATGAAATAACTTTAATGTAATGTAATAAATAAAACATGAATATTCAAAAGGCAAACAAAGAGAAATGACCTAATGCTAATCTCTAGTAGTCATATTAATATTTCCCTATGGAAAATTGATCCAATTTTGTATTATGAATAAAATGATAGACTAAGCCACAGTTTTTTCACAGAACAATACATTATTGTATATAATTTACAGTGATATACTGTATGGAAAAATACAGAACCCGGAAATCTCACATGTCAAACTGTGGGAAAATATTGTCTAATAAACTTACAAATGTACTGTGTGAATACTTACTGAGAGACTATTCAATTCTGTTTTTCCAAATCAATTTTACGGTATCTCACCACATTCATCTCACAGATACCATAGTCATTTGGCAACCTGCAAATGAATACAATATAAAAACCAGTGCATTATCAGCCACATCTGTAGACATCTGCACTCTCAGGTATAAAATGTATAACAAATCATCTGAAAAATATCCAATTCTGAATACATTACCCCAACGGTTGGGCCCATACAAGATCAAGATGTTTTTTGTCTGTCTGCATGAAGTACTGCTTGAATTTTTTTACTGCACGTTTTTAAGTTCACCTATTTTAATTTGAACAAATGATTTCAGTCAGTGTATGTTTTTGTGTCAGCCCTGCAACTAACGTTCCAATATCTTAGCATTTATTGACAATAGATGATGAGATCGGCTTCAGTCAACCCAACTTTATAAAAAAATAACCAAAAGAATATGGGGGAATGAATGGCAAAATATGCTTGTATGCATAACATTGGTACTTCTTCTTCTGACTTTTGAGACTGAACTTCTTTGGTAACTAGGGAAACCACCAGACATGAATAATTCAGTTGTGTCGAATTGCTGAAAACTGTCTATCAACCGGCGATGAAACCGCCAAATACTGTGAAGGATGCTGTGAAGGATGCTGTGAAGGATGCTGTGATATCTCTATTCTCAAACACTGACCTGACCGTGTGGCTTCAGAAAACACAAGTCAGAACTGACAATTTATGAAATTGTCCCATTTCAGAAAGTGAGTTCATATTGAGGCCAAAAAATGCTCAAATTACTCAGTGTGCTGCCTCTGGGCTACCAAATGCCATACACTTATCTTTTACCACAGGCTTAAAACTCGTCTATTCAAGAAGTGTCTCACGTCCACTTTAACTTCTGAATCATGTCCATATCTTTCCCCTCTGGTGGCTATAATATGCTATATCTCAAACTTTACCAAATCCCTTCCTGACATTTATTCCTTGTAATTTCTATTTTAAAGTTTTATACTTTCAATATTTAAATTTGTTATGGGGTTTTATTACATTTTTTACATTTAGTGATACTCAATATTCCTTGTTGTCATTTTCGGTCACATTTTATTTGACATAGCCCATAACTACATTGTATCTACCTCATTAAGTACAACGTAATACACTGTGTAACAAACTGTAATAACATGTAACTACATTGTACATACAGAATGGTTAGGGTTGGGTACAATGTAGTTACATGTTATTACAGTTTGTTACACAGTGTATTACGTTGTACTTAATGAGTTAGATACAATGTAGTTAGGGGGGATAGGGTTAGGGTTAGTGTTACCTAATTTCCTTATAATACAAAAATAAAAGTCAAATGAGGTTATCCGTGATGTGTTCTCACTTTTTGAACAACCATGATTTTAATCCTGTAATTGAACCTCAAATCAGCACACTGTGACAGTATGATGATTCACAATGATTACTGCCATTACGCTTTCCAAATTCTGGAGATAAACACAATTTCTCATAAATCAAGAAGAGAAAGATTCAGTTTACTCAAGATTGGCATACCTCCTGCTTTGACTGCAGTCATTTCACAACTTTATTTTGATTTAGCTACACCCTTTTCTGCATTACTTTAGTTATTCCAACGCTTTCCAAGGTTTGTTCTGCAATATATAAGATTAACTACCTTCAACATAGTGCTTTATCGCTATAAACCAATGGAATGAATCATTCAATTTGTTACGTTTTCTGTGTCTAGTCTGTGTGTTGGCTGTAACGTTATCAAGTGGGCTATTCTTTCCCACTGCTAACTAAATCTCTCAGTGAACAAGGCACACACAACACACGTGAGTCCCGTAGAACAATAAGGCCTATAGACAAAGAATTGTTTCTTTTATTGATGGTAGTCATAATTTCAGAAGTTTCTTTGTGAAACTTTCAAGAATCCCTTTGCTATGAAACCTGAATAGAGAGCTAATTATGAGCTATGATTAATGCATGGGAAGGTAAATGGACTGCAATTAACACTGTATAGCTTTATTCTACCTTAATGGCACTTAAAGCACTATTGTCAATCACTATGAGAAGTCAACTCACTTTGCTAATAGACCTGTTGCAGTAGCCATTAACTGTACATTGAGGCTAGAATAAAAAAAATTTAAAAGCTGGGCACTCTAGACTCACTTTTGGCTAGGAGCTCCTTCTATGATGATCAGTGTCAACTAACTAAGTAAAAAACCAAAAAAAAAAAACACTTTGAAAATGTACAGTTTTTAAAATACCCATTTACTTAAGTATCTTACTCAAGTATGTTCTGAAACTATACATCACATTCTAATAAAGTAAATGTCTGATCAAATAAAATAGTAATTGTAGTGAAATAGTGGAGTTGGAAATGCAGTAGTATCAAACTCTGCGGATGAAACCTTGGGATGAAAACAAGTTGAAAATAAGGACTAGAATGCATCCTCGAGGAGCCATTCAGGATAAAGAGGTTCAGGCACAGGCACACTTCCCCCATCATTCCGAGTGCACATTAGGCTCTCTGTGCTTCTCTGCCCCATTTCTTTCCACCAGCACAGATGAAATATTAACAAGGAGGCCGGCACCCTAACCCACATACTGTACCCTGCTCTGCCAATTTAACTGATGCTTTAATAGGCATGGCAGAGAAAAACACTCCAGATACAGTTATACCGGGAGTCATTGTATCAGACTTTCACATCAGTTTATCTTCATTGTAGATAAAGCAGCACACTGATAGGACTGAGTGCGGTGAAAAGTTTCATTTTCTCAAAGCATAATCCGACACGCTGTATATACCTGTCATTCACATATTCAATTTTCTCCATATCTTTCAAATTCTAGTCAGACCACCACTCCCTAACCATATGCCATTTGTAACTACATTTTTCACATTATTACGCATTATAACACCCCATCTCTCCATCGCCTTCTTCTTACCCGGGGCGACAATTACGATATTTAAAATATAATAAGACTATATTGGCAGTTCGTTTTCCAGAAAGTGGGGAAGAGTTATTAGAAAAGTGAGAGGGAGATGAGAAGAGACAGAGGAAGGTGGCAGCAGGCAGTGGTGGTGCGGGGAGGGGGTGGGGGGCAAGCAAATAGGATTTGAAACCTAGCAAAACAGGAAGGCTCTCCGGGAGAAGGGAGTTGTCACTTTTCATTAGATACAGTTACACGGATGGGCCCGGGCTGCACTTGCCTCCTTCCTTGCATTGATACTGGGAAATGAAGCTCTACAGCTGGAGAATTAAAAACATTTTGAACCCTCCCTTAATAGTGCGTGCATGTAAATGACATTGCGCGTTTGCCGGTGAATGCCTTTTTCAGTGGCAGTGTGTGACACGTGCGGCATCCGTGCCTTTTTCCCTGTGTGTGCATTTTAACATTACCCGCCTTGGTTCATTCTGTCAAATCAATGGGAGAGAGGGAGCTATTTGGGACATCTCTTTATTTTCTGCAGGAGAAAGTCTCTCAAGGTGAGCCTGTTCCTAACACACTGCTAGGTCAGTTCAGCAGCCTGTGTATAATGAGTTAAAGTGGCCACACCCCTATAAAGTCTTATTGGTAAATTTAAGTGATAAGGCAAGGCCATTGTGGTGATTCTGTTAAAGGGTCCTTGCTGGAGTGAAGGGTGGATGAATAAAATAAGCAGTGATTTTAACACAGGGGGCACTTAACTACCTCCTCATTATTTAAAGATCAAATCAAAACCATTCAGTACCACTACCTTTCATTTTCTCTGGTTTATTTCCCTTACTAGTAGCCATATCAAGCTGCAATAACTCAATGAAGCTGTTTAACCAGACTACCTTTTCTATGTTACATTAGAGGAAATTCAATTACACAGTGCCTCCGTGAAGCACTTAAATGTATCATACAACCTTCTCTGAACATTACATGAAATAAAAATAGAAATCATGCATATCAGAGCTAGAACAATTAAATCTGGCTTATTTATAGTTTTATTAAACAACACCAATAAACCTCATCAATGATTGACCTGAGCACAACACACATCACTAAATTGCCCAATTTATACAATGCAGGAAAATATATTTTTTAGACATTTTTGATAGATTGTTTGAAATGTTTCCACTTCTCAGTACGAAATAGTCATAATTGAGTCACAAAATATTCAGCAATGACAGTATGAATTATTTTTTCTAAACTTGCCCGGAAGCTACCCTTTCATTGATTTTCTGTTTTAGCGTCGCACATTTCAGCTGTGCATTGTGTATTTTCACCTTGTCCACTTCTATATTATGTTGTAATAATATCCTCACTTCCCCCTTTCTGTATTTGCTCTCCAGCATTGCACACTTTTTTGGTATTTGTCAGACTCAATATCATTCCTTCCTCTTCTAGGCCCTGGCTCCCCCCTCCCCCCGTCGTTACTGTCTCACTGCATGGGGTTGGTTTATGCCTGCTTCTATACTCTCATTGAGGCTTCTGTCATGTACATTCATGAATATTAAAACACCAACCCCCCCAAGTAAAGCTGGGGCTTTACTTGCGTCTTAAGACGTTAGGAGCAATGAATACCTCCCCGGGTCTTTCCTTCACAATTAGAAGATGCAGTGAACAGCTAGAGCTTGGTAGTAGTCCATAATGTTGGCTACAATAATGGCCTTCTCACACTTGCACTATCACACGGCCTCACACCCCATTTGAGGTGGCTGGTCATCTAGTATGAATGCGAGCCCCCCCCCCCCCACACACACTTTTCCACCCTGGACTCGATCCCTAGGAGACCCATGTGTTAAGTGCGGGTCGGTCTGAAGCCGTCTGAAGTGTGAAATGTGTGAGGCGATGGTATGGGTAACCTGCCCGGTGAGCTTATGTGAATGCAGTGTTGTGCTTAGTTTTCTCTGTTTGGTTAAGTAGCACATATGTTGGAGTATGTGTAGAGAGTAACTGGCCATCACTACAAAAGATTTTTAGGAGCTTGTTTAACTGTTAGCTTCAGTGTGGCTAGTGGCGCTAAATAAACGTCCCTTCCCCACACACGGACATCGCTTCATATGTATGAATGTAAATGATGCGCTCTTAGTTCTGCACAAAGGAGCAAGTGTGGATTCAATGGGCAGGCTATCATCTGGCTCCAAATTACAGCATATTGTCCTTGGTGAAAGTATGAAAGAGCGTCAGGGTGATAGTCCAAGGGCATACTAAACTAGTGTGTGCAAACAGCTGCAGCAAGAGGAATATAGGAAATAAAATTGCTGGGAGAATATAATTTTGTTTTAGTAGTAACAACTACTACACGTTACTGTTATTTCACTTTAGCAATTGTACTCATTAACGAGAGCTTTTCTTTTATTTCTGTCCGATTTGCAGGTAACTGGCAGAGCAACTATGGGCCTTTGGCGAGATACATTTGGGACAAAAGTCACAGGGCTAACAAAGAGACATGCATTCATTCTGACTTAAATTTTAAGAGTCAAAAGAGCTAACAGCTTTTTTTTTATTTAACCAGGAAAGTCCCACTGAGATTCAGAATCTCATTTTCAGGGGAGTCCTAGCCCCAACGGGGAGCCTATTGTACATGGTTTCAGTTCAGAGTGCCCGGAGGAAAACTATGCAGACACAAGGACAACATCCAAACTCCACACAGAAGAACCCAGGACCCTCTTGCTGTGAGGAAAGAGTGCTAACCACTGTGCCACCCTGCAGCGTTACCCCATGTAAGAAAATGTAGTCGTATCGAGTTACTTTCCACTGTTTCTATTGTCCTTACCATAAATGATTTGTATTCACAATGCATGCAGTGTATCTCTTGCATGTGTTGAAGCCGCAGCCTTTTCAACTCCATATGGGACATAACCTATTGTGTCCCTTGCGGCGTGTGCTCTAATCAAAAGAAAATAAATCAATATGTTTACTCAACACCTCCTCCCATGGAGTTATGATGATGGAATTGATCCAGGCCCTCAATGATCATCTTGCAGGTTTTTATCAATATAGCTATGAAATGCAGTCAAGTGGCAGGGACTTTCAAATGCACTCGGTAAAACATTCATAAAACAGTATTACATCAAAATCAAATGGATGGCTAGTTTATTTCTCAAAAGTAAGATTATTACATTTATACATTTTCTTCCTGCAACTAAAGCCTATCCCTGCAACTATGGGCCTTAGATAAGCTACACCTTGGATAGTGGCTAGTATCACATGGCTAGCACAGAAACATACACTTCCAACCATTCACATTCATTCATTAAGGAAAATTTCAGAGTCATCGTTTTACCCAATACATGCATGTCTTTATGGTGGGAGGAACCTTACTGTGCATGCTCATAAGCCAACACACTAATGCTGGTCCCAAGCCTGGTTAAATGGGGAATGTTATTGTGACCGTGGAATGGCAAAAGAGTAAGATACTTCAGGAGCTCACTAATTAATAACATTTGCCCATCACCTGACAAAGCATTTATTCAACAGTTTAAAATACTGCAGACACTGTCCACACGAACTAAAAAGCATGATGATGAGAAGGGCAGCAACGCAAATGTGGTCATGGTCATTCAATGGAACACACTTTAGCCTCCATTAATGACTAGAGTGCAGGTGAGTACAAGACTGGCAATTGTTCTGGTAGCTCTGGCACATGTCATAGCCTCAGTGTGAAATAGGGTAATTGTAAATGCTTAATGGACTGTATTTGTAAAGCTGTCTTCCTCCAAGAGCACTGCAAAGCTCTTCATTGTGCACTTATTTATCCACTCTCACACAAACACACTGCATTAATGGCGCAAAGTGCTGACCTGTTCATCACAAATAAACACATTGCATTGTAGAATATTTTAATGTAACTAAGAGTATAATGTATTCTATATTTTGTCAAAACCCTCTATACGTTTTAAACTGAATAATTACCTCAAACTTGAAAAACAGACTTATTTCAATCATCCATTTTTCATTACTATTGAAAGAAATGTTAAGTATGATAACTATCGGTACATAATTAAAATGTAAAACATTATTCCACATTTAATTATGCTTTTATTATTCAGTAAAATTGAATTGCTGGGTCAATCTTTTGGGATTAAATAAATTGGCAAGTAAGATTGGAGTCTACAATAAAACAGAACTTCAAGATATACTAGGGTTATTATGTTACATGCTGCTATCACAAGAAGAATTAGCATATTCATTCAGATTACCGCTCCGACCCCATTGGGAACCATTTGTGTACTTTGAAAACTTTCTTTTAAATGTTGTTTTCCTGTTAATGGAATAAAAATCTCCAAATATTATTGTTTTTGACCAAATTTGAAAATTGGAACTTAAGATCTCACTTTACCCTTTACTGTGTGCCACATACACTATACACCTGTAACATTTGGAACCAAAAGTGACACACAGACCTCCATTCAAACTTCATTTTTTGGATCTGCTTTAATCAAGGCATCAGATTATGAGATACTTATAACTACCTTTCCTGACCTTCTGGGTTGAAAATATTTTTTAAACACTAGGGACACCAGTGCTTTTTTTATATTGAGGTTTTAGATAAGTTCCAGTGATAATGTGCCAGTAAAATACATTATTTCAACTTTATGGTCGGGATGTGTTGGTACCAAGTCAGAGAAGTGTTGGGAATGTATTTCTGAAAATATTTGGTGTGTAAGTCTGCTTTTGTGTTTGTGGAAAAAAAAAAAAAAATTTAAGTCTTAAAAAAATTATATATATATATATGTAATAATATTGGCGAAAACAGCGTGTCGGAATCACGTCCTAACCCAGATCCTAGCTGTGAACGCGATAACTCAAAAACGAATTGCCGGATCAGTTTCAACATTTGCACACAGGTACATACCATAAAGACACCGAACTGTATCGATTTGGGTACTTCTTCAATG
>JAVQKC010069005.1:0-11747 GCA_036025475.1 Philypnodon macrostomus
TACAGTTCGGCGTCTTTATGGTATGCACCTGTGTGCAAATGTTGAAAATGATCCGGCAATTCGTTTTTGAGTTATCGCGTTCACAGCTAGGATCTGCGGACGCGGACGCGCACCGACGAGATTCCATAATATCGGCGACACGCTGTTTTCGCCGATATAAGGCAATGAATGAAAAGTCACAAGAACAGGAGAACATATATACATGAATTATAGATGTGTCTTACCCAAGGTCTCTTTACCAGGGACCATCCTCCTTCTCCTTGTCAGGGTGAAGCCATGCTCAGATATAGTCTCCTGGATGCTTCTCTTGTTACAAATGCTGTCCATCTGAGCAGATAAAGGGTGTAAACAAAATGATCAGATAAATCTATTACTTTAAATGAAATTCTCCAAACCATCACCCATTGCCTCTCACCTGCCCTCTGTGTCTGCCCTCCTGTCCTTCTTGTCTCCTGCGACAGACCTCTGACTTGAGCCCCTCCACCTCCGCCCTGATGACCACCAGCTGATACAGAGACAGAGCGGAGAGAGATGACGAGGTGAGAGCTGCCAGTGTGAGCAGAAGAACAGGCCATGACAGTCTCCCTTCAGCTGTGCTCTGTGGGGTCCCGGGCTGTACACAGGCTAGTGCCGCCATCTCTCACACTGACAGCATATCACTTGAACTGCAGCAAACCTGCCTCTGGTTAAAAAAAGAATATGTCTCCTTCAATCATATCTACTAAAATCAGGTTTAATCCACAAAACTTCAGTTTCCTTATCTTTCGTTTCTCTCCTTCAGTAGATGGTTTCAGTTCAGACTGTGGCTTTATGACACGAAAGCTTCCCTTTTTATGCAATTAATCAAACTTCCTGGTCTAACATGGTGCAGTCTGTTCTTATCTTGTATTGCCAAACTGGTTAACTTCCTTAGGTTCCTCACGGAACAAAAACGTACAGTATATGGGCGGCAGTGGTGCAGGCGCTCGCCCCTCGACCAGAGGGTTGGTGGTTCGAGCCCCCGTCCGAGCGCATACTGTCGTTGTGTCCCTGGGCAAGACATTTAACCCACATTGCCTATGAATGAATGTGGTTGTGTGATTGGTGTTTGGTGGTGGTCGGAGGGGCCGTAGGCGCAAACTGGCAGCCACGCTTCCGTCAGTGTGCCCCAGGGCAGCTGTGGCCACACAAGTAGCTTACCACCACTGGGTGTGACTGGAGTGAATGAATAATGTAATGTAAAGTCTCTTTGAGTGTCGAGAGAAAAGCGCTGTATAAAACTAATGCATTATTTAACTATTGCCTACTTCCATGTCCTCAGACACCTACTGAAGTCAATCAAGGCTCTTATTCCGGACACAGGTCATTGCGTTTATCAAGTGCGTCTAGGAACTGCCTCAAAATGACGTCTGAATTATAATCACCAGCAATTCACTCGGTCTTGAGTCACTTCCTGACCCTATGCTGTTTTCCAGTGTCCCTATTAGTACCATATTAGACTTTTTAATAAGGCTAATCCAGCATGTCACAACAGATGCAAGTAGCTAATGTACAACACTATTATTCCGTCCCCGTCTTTCCCCAGAACACATGCACGTACACCAGGTAATGTGAGCAGATGGTGAAGGGGCAAGCTTGTGACTCATCCTGGCAAGGTTTGGGGGGGGGCGAGCGACATTGGGATATTATGGGGTGGCACCGGTGAGAGAGAGAGCGAGAGATGTGTTTTGCTGCTGCTGTGGTGAGGTAAAGGCGTTTGTGGGCATGTGGGCGGCTGATGTGTCTGGCTTTTCAGAGTTACAGTTGTTGTAGTTTTCAGCGGTGGCCATGTGAGGGCGCTCTGACCCCCTGTTTAACCCAACATACGGACAGGGGGGAGTCAAAGTACTTAACATCAATGCTCCAGACAAGTCCATATCGGTAAAAAAGAAGAACATGATTAATTAAAGGGTAAATTTAAAACTTTCATGCGTCATTGACTCTTTTCATGAAAGTCGTCTGTGGGTTGTCAATAGCTCCTGGGAAACTGACCTTTTCTGAGTTTGACACGTCACTTGTGGTAAAGCAAAAAAAAATTCAATCATTCGTGTGTGTAAGTCCATAGGTGTCCCGAGCTG
This sequence comes from Philypnodon macrostomus, assembly GCA_036025475.1. Classification (NCBI taxonomy): domain Eukaryota; kingdom Metazoa; phylum Chordata; class Actinopteri; order Gobiiformes; family Eleotridae; genus Philypnodon; species Philypnodon macrostomus. The sequence continues at coordinate 2,097 of JAVQKC010069005.1, forward strand.
CCTGTCTGAAGTTATACCTATACCTGTCTCAGAGGGCCACTAAAGACAGATTTTATTTACCTATACCTGTCTCAGAGGGCCACTAAAGACAGATTTTATTTCTCAATCGTTTGACAATGGCTTCTTGGAAAGGTTACAAGAATTTTTCTAAGGAGCTGTTAGACTGTCCTTTGTTGTGTTTCTTCCAGCCTTTTCTCACAAGCACAGTATTTGACAGTCTCTGGATTACAAGCACAAAGTTGACAGACAGTGTGCAACTATAAGACCAACCAAGCACCTCTAGATTTGAGCTCTCAGATCAGCATACAGATCCTGTGGAAACCAGTTAATGTCAGACAACAAGCGGTTAAAACATGATAATAAACGTGACGAGAATCTAGATTACTGTTGAGTGCGTTTAATCTGTGGTGATGATGGGATTCTGTGATGTGATCAATAAAGCTGCTTCTGAATGAACAGAGAAACCCAGATGTATGAAATTTACTCAGGCTTTAAAGGGGCACTATGCAACTTTTTACTTTAACAAAATGTGATCTTAAATGAGTTGTTGTGGGGTGAATGAAGCTCCCTTGCTATAGGATGAATGTCCCTGGACGTCTCGGGTCTCGGGTGCTTTTAAACAGGCTTTTACCAAACTGAGCAGACCTGGTGTTTTTGTGTTGAACAGTAGCTTTATGATCATCTAGAGTCTAGATTCTAGAGTCTATATATAAAGTCTATATTGTGTGTGTTTTTTTTTCTGGCGCGTATCTCTGAAACTGTAGGGGGCGCTCTGTGAAGGAGTCATGTGACCAAACAGCAGTGAAAGTTGCTTAGTTCCCCTTTAAAATTGTGCAGATTGTGAATTTTGTAATGATTGGCCTCCACAAAGCTATTCCAGGCAACACACTAATTTAATATTTAGCATTCTCTTATATACAATTCTGCAGTAATGATAAAATGGTTCATCAAATACAACTAAAAGAGTCCCCAGTGTATATCAAAACAGTCTAAACATTATAGTGTATGGGATTTGCCGGAATAATCATCAAAAAGCCTGGGTGGCCATATCCTGATGTGCTGTTCGAGCTACTTTTTTCACCACAGATGCTGCTCACCGTTCACACCAGAATGCATGTACCCTCCATCCTCAGCCATTTTCTCCTTGTGTTTCTCCTCTGCCCGTCTTGACGTTTTGGGTCCCACGTGTGTTTCTGATGTTACGTAATCAGGGAGTGGTTTAATAATTCAGAGCTGTCTTTTTTCCCTCGACTCTCGAAGGCTTTTCCTGAACACTTCAGTGACCCGCAGTATTGACTCACCGTCCCCACACACGCTCTCGATCGCCTACAGAATGTCACACCGACAACAGCGGGCTCACGAAGCAAAGACTAGATAAAAAGTGGACCGAGAGACTGTGATGTCACCAGTTGATATAAAGCCATGGAGGTAAGGAGGATCGCGGGTATAGGTAATCATTAGGACGCTTCTATGTAGCTAGGACGATAATTAAGACTTTTAAATCACTGGCTGAACATACTGTAGACAGCTCTGAAGTCTAAGAAATCGGCACATGAATTATTGGGTCTACGAAATCGGCACAAGAATTATTGGGTTAAAGAAATTGGCACAAGAATTATTGGGTCTAAAAAATCGGCACATGAATTATTGGGTCTACGAAATCAGCGCATTAATTATTGGGTCTAAGAAATCGGCACATGAATTATTGGGTCTACGAAATCGCCACAAGAATTATTGGGTCTAAAAAAATCGGCACATGAATTATTGGCCACACCTGGGCAGCTTTCAAGTGCACATCGGACAGTTTTGTTACCGCGTTCACATCTTTACGTTTTGGAAATTTGGGGTCCGGAAATGTCCAATTGTAGTTCAATATAGTAAACTAATGGTGGTCCCAATTGCCTGATATGTTTGTGGGTTCTGATGATGGAGCAAAATACATCAGAGTTGTTACCACAGAAGTAAATGATGCTGAAGAGACAAACTAATTCATTTATTTATAGCTAAATAACACGGTGACTGTTATTATGAAATATCAAATAAATAAAACCTTATGTTATAGTTTATCACATCATTTATATTGAGTATTTCCATTCACTGTAAACTGAGTTCTCTCATGTTGAATCAGTGACATCACAACAGTAAAATTCAGATTGATCCTTGACTCGATCAGTGAGGCGTTCAAGTGCTCCTCCACGTCAGAAACTCACACTTGAAAGCGGTCAATTTCTTACTAAAAAGTATTGAAAATCCCCAAGTAATAAGGTTGAATGACTTTAGACTCTTTGGAGACTCCAACACTGTCCATTGTAATTGATCGCATGGTTCGCTATTAAAACTTAGATCATGTGCAGTGACTAATGACAGAAACGCACAAAAAACGTCATTTTCGGAGCTCTTTATTTGGCGAATTATTCTCCAGTTTTTTGCAGTCGTTTTTGTTGTTTTTTTACTTTATTTACAGTAGAAAAAAATAAATCTTTCTCGTCAAAGTTTTACATTCGAACATTTACAAGTGCATTGTGTTACATGTCCATCGTATAAAGTGCATTGTATTTTATATTTCACACAATTTCAACATAAAAACATTCATAAATAAATCATAAATAAATAACATGAATCAAGTACATCATATAAGATCATTGACATCACAGTATCAATACCCAATAGGACCCTCGCTAGCGTTAGCCTCGAGGGCTAAAACCGGTAACGCTTGTGTGCGGCTCACACTGGACCCTCCGTTAATGCATAAAACAATATTATTTTTTTCATGAAGGCCATACTTGGTCCAATAGAAAGTTAGCTCTGTAGTGGTTTTTATTTTTGATTGACAATCCCCGAAGAGTTAGCCTAGCTCGACTAGCTAACACCAAAATCAATCAATCCAATTCTTTTATTTGCTGTAGGCACTCGCCCTTAACCCTGCTTTGATTTTGTAAATAAAAAAAAATGCTTGTGCTCAGAATAAATAACAAAAAAAACGGTATAAAAATAGAATGAATGTGCGCTTCAAAAACAAGGCAGATGCTAGTGACGGTATGCTAACACTTCTAAGACTTCCTGTTCCTCTTCCTGTTCCTCTTCCTGTTCTATTCCTCTTCCTCTTCCTGTTCCATTGCTTTTTATCTGCAACTATTTATAGGCCGGAGACTGGCTGGCTATGGTTTTGACGGGCCCCGGGTAGAAAAGACAAATGAGGAGCTCGTAACAGCAATGAATGGACTCCAAATTTAATGGAAATATGAGCTCGTAGAGTGGGGGCCGATGGCGTCTGGCGGTGTGCGTGAAGTCTTGCAGGCGTGGAGGGAGGGGGGCGTCTTTGAAACGACCTGTTCGAATCAGACGACCAATGACGTCACTGGAAATCTGACACGATGAACTTTTGACAGAGAATTCATTTTACGCCACTAAAGATGATCGCTCTCTTCGGATGGCGACACGGGTAACGGTCAGAGGAATTGTTAGCTTGTGGCCAGAACGATCAGGGTTAAGCTCATAGCAGTTATTTACTCATTTTTTAGGTGTTCATGTAGAATGTGAAAAGTAAAAAAATAAAAAAGTATATATATATATATATATATATATATATATATTAAAGTATAGTTTAGATACAACATTATCTTTCTGACACTGTCTCTGGTCCGTCAGGGTTGCAGCGTTGGGTCTAGCGGCTGGAGTCCTGTTAGTGCTGCTGCTCTTCTGTCTCTATCGAGTGCTGTGTCCGAGGAACTACGGTCAGAACGGTGTGGCCCACGGACGGAGGCGACGGGGGGACCTGCCCTGCGACGACTACGGCTACTCTCCACCCGTCAGCGAGATCTCCCCACTGCTGCTCAGAGGGCACAGTATGGTGAGAGCTGTCAATATTTTACGATCACGGCTACTGTTATACTAAACTGCGTGAAATAAGACTTTGAAGAAGCAAAACTTAAATAAAAAATTATTGGACTACAAAAAAAAGTTTGTAGTCAAATTTGTTTGGTTTTTTTTAGTTCTGTTACAGAGCACACAAACTCTGATTTGATGTTGCTGTAGAGGCTAGGAGTCTCATATAAAACTACTATTAAGCAAGCATTTTCTTTTACTTTGTTTTAGACCTAATTTTTTCTTAAGCTTTGATTTTCAGGCAATTGTAACTAATACATAAAGGACGTAATTTTGCATAATTGGATTTGCACCAAAATATAGCAAAAATATTGCAATAATCAACATGAAGTATTTGTTATTGGACCTAGACATGATACTGTTTGCCTCTGTCTGTTGTGTAGGACATTGAGTGTCTGGCCAGTGATGGGATGCTCCTGGCCAGTTGTTGCCTGTCGGGACAGATCCGAGTGTGGGATGCCCAAACTGGAGACTGTCTGACTGTGATCCCTAATAATAAGTAAGTTCAGTCATGTGTGTGTTGGTCAGGTTATGTAGTTTTTAGCCTACACAAAATATATATATATTTTTACAAATCAAATTCAAGTTTATCTTTATCGAAACACCACAATCTCGACTACCTAAAACTATTCATTGGGTGAAGATACGCATGTTTGCTATTTATATCTATTTATATGTGTGAACGCGATATATAAAATTTTACACTCAGGTACATATCATAAAGATGGATTTGATACTTCTACGAAGATTATTAATTAAGTAATTAATGAAATACTGCCCTAAATTACTGAACGCAATAACACAAAAAGACACTGAACTGGATTGAGTTTGGTCTGTCTACGATTAATAAATTACTTAAATTAATCCTGCTGAACATAAACAAAATTGCATTAATTTTGGCACAGTGATCCAGGCTGGTGTATATTTAATGTACATAGGCAAATTACAGAGGTCAAATAAAGAATGACTGAATATCGCCCCCATGTTTGTGACCCCTATGGGACTTTGGACACATTTACTTTGGCAGAGAGCAATGTGAACAATATGATGGAAGTTCCCTCGTATAGACTGAAAGAAGAATGTAGTTTTTGGGAAATTAACTAAATTTGCCAGACAAAAAAGTCAAATAGACCCTTTCCATGTTTGGGCAGGGTCTCTTAATTGCTTGTTAACAATATATGTATATAAAAAAAACCTTAGAAATTACACATTCATTTCAATCAATTGTAAACTGAAAAATTATTTTTTATATAGCTTTTCAACATCTACTCAAACCGTCAACTTCACTCAAACCTAAATACTGCACTTCAGCCTCAGCTGCATGACCCAGCTCAAAATTAGTATAGGCCTAATAAATGTATATAAATATATATATATATATATATATAAAAAAAACAATAATGACAAAAAAAATCACTAGTTCATATGTTTCTTGAGTACTGTAAATCAGCTTTGAGATCTTTTTAGTTCCATTTTCTAAAGTTAGCTTAATAAAGGATGATTTGTTATAAATGACTTAAATGATTAAATTTGAGCATACATTGACAAACTATTGTGGTCAGCTACATTCCATATATAACAAACTTAGCCTTTAGCTCAATGCTTATATTACAAAATCGCCTGGTTGTTTGTACCTTGGCTAACCTTTGCTCACCAGGTTCAAACCACCTTGTTTGTTCAAAATTATATTTAGTAGAAGAAGTAGCATAAAAATGTCAGAACCTCAGAGCTAGATGGTCCTTGTGTTCAGGTTGAGGCGCAGCAGCAGCAGCAGTGGTGTGTGGGAGCAGCGTGACGGATGGGACGGTGTCAGCGCCGTCCCGGACTCCAACTATCTTTGCTCCGAGGGTCAAGACCTGTCCCCTGATGTCCCATCTGATGACGAGGGCTACCCCCTAAGACGCCGTGTGGCCCCCGCCCGCCCCACGCTGTTTACCGACCAGCCCGACCTCACCCCGCTCATAGACACCAACTTCACCTCCTCCCAGCTGCCCCCTGAACCATCCACCCCACCACGGGCAGGTAGGGCAATAAGAACAACCCCAACTACACTCATTTTGAATTGTTATACCGCAGTAGCTAAAATATAACATCTAATTTTGAACTCTGATTTGATGTTTCGGTAAAGACCAGGGGAGGTGAAAAATTGATGACACATTACCTACTTTACATCTTATTTTTAATTAGTTTCTCAATTTTTGTTTAATTTTAGCAAACCTCCAGACTACACCTTTAATGTCTCAGGAAAATAATGAAAATAATAAAATTTTTAATTTGGGCTAAAACAATCACAAAACAAAAACAACCAATAAATATTTATGTAACACAATCACGTCAACAATAACATCATCAGTTTTGACCAAAATAATTGTGATTGTCTGTGTTTTTTTTCCGTAATCGCACAGGCTTTGACTTCGGGGGGCTGGTGGAGCGGGCCTACCTGGAGCACGAGCCCTCGTCGCCCACCACTTATCCTTCATCGCCTCCCTCTTCCTCACCCCCTTCAGGAGCAGGGCTGTTGCTGCAGAGGCGAGCCAGTCTCGGGGACGCGGCCGCCACTACCACCGCCACTACCACCGCCCCTCCTGCCCACGACAGAGCAGGGGCGAGTGGGGGGGCACAGGCCGACTGGGACAGCTCTGTGTGGGCCATGGAGCTCCGAGGAAACCTGATAGCTGCTGGGAGGAGTAGCGGCAAACTGGAGGTACGTCAGGAGGCATCTGGAAATAAGGATCCTTTTAGAGCAAATGAAAATGCGTGATACTAAATGTCCTTAATTTAGTAATTAATTGTACAGCCCTAGTTAGTACTCCTGCCTCACAGCAAAGGAGGTCATGGAGTTGATTCTAGAGCAGGCCAATTTCACTGACTCAATTTGCCTCTAGTGAACAAATGTGAGTGAATGATTCAGTGTCTATGTGCCAGCCCTGCGAGTCACTGGACACTGTCCAGTGTGTACCCTGCCTAAGGCCCATAATTGTCTCTTTCTGGTTACAGTTGTGGGATGCAGTTGAGGGAACGTTACAATGCGTCAACGATGATGGCGTCACAGGGATCACAGCTCTAGCTTTTTTCAACAACAGGTTTGAACAAGACAATTTTATTTTACTACAGACACGTTTTCTATTAATTCAAATAATTCATGTGTTTGTTTCTGATGGCCATAAACTGATCCATGAGTGGAAATTGGAGCACCGATCAAGCCATGTGTATGTTTTCTTTCTCTCTTAGAATTGTAGCAGCACGTCTGAACGGTTCTCTAGATTTCTTCACCATCGAAATAAACAAACCTCTGGGACTGCTGCAGTACAGAGGTGAAACTAATGTTCATTTTACCCTACATCTGTATAAAATATAAATTTGTATGTCTATGTAGACAGTAAAATATTTTCTATGGATAAACTATCTATAGATACCAAATATAAGCTTGTTTTGGCAACTGACAACATTTTAGCTATATGTACAGAACTATTGAATCTTGAAGCTAATTATTCTGTTATTTATAATAGTATGTATCATGTAAATGATCATTATTGCAATATCAGCAAATGCAATATCCTAATATACATGCAATAGCAAGGTCTTTAGATTAAAATATGTACATCCAAAAGTCAAATTTTAGTCATGATTTCCTCAATTTAGTCAAACTTTAGCCTGTTTTGGTCCTCATTTAGTTTGGGAGTTTGTTCTCCTATTGAAATGAATAGAAAATAATACTATTGCAGTAACCATCCATCTCTATCGTGTCTATACGTACACTATTGACGTTGGCGCTACATTACTCCATGTGTGTGTGTGTACAGGTGCTCCGGGTCGAGTGACCCTGCCCGCCTCTCCCTGTTACAGCAGCGAGGACGTGATCAGCTGTCAGCTCACACGCTCGGTGCAGTGTGCTCATCAGAAACCCATCACTGTCCTGAAGGCTGCCGCCGGGCGAGTGGTGACCGGGAGTCAGGACCATACAGTCCGGGTACGTAACATTATGACCACTGATGGGTGAAGTGAATACAGTATTTTCCAGACTATAAGTCACTCTGGAGTATGAACAAACATATATAAGTCACACTTCACAAAATCTAAGACCAAGAACAGACACACCTGCACAGACGTCTACAGACACACAGAAGAGCAAACCTGAGAGAAATGAGTGAATCAGATCTCAGAGACGCACCCCACAACGACGGCAGTGAGCACTTAACAAAGTCTGAGTTAGGATTATAAAAGACAAAGAGACAAATGGTGATTGCTTGAACACATGGTCAGAGCATCTTCAAAACTGCAGCTCTTGTAGGGTGTTCCTGGTCCGTAGTGGTCAGTATCCAAGAAAAGAACAGCGATGCAGGCTGGATCATGTGGTCTGATCCAACAGAGCAGATAATGTAGCTAATGCTGGTTCTGATGGCAATAAACAACAGAATACACAATTTCTTGTGGACCAGTCAATATTAGTCAGTGCCTCATTTACAGTTTACTGTGGCCTATTAAAACTGTAGACTACATAAACGGCACACACGTTCTGTATAACCTATGAACACAGTGTAAGACAAACACTAGGGGCGGCAGTGGTGCAGTGGGTAGGCGCTCGTCCTTCAACCAGAGGGCCGGTGGTTCGAGTCCCAATCTGAGCGCACACTGTCGTTGTGTCCCTGGGCAAGACACTTAACCCAGATTGCCTATGAATGAATGTGGTTGTGTGATTGGTGTTTGGTGGTGGTCACTGGCAGCCACGCTTCTGTCAGTGTGCCCCAGGGCAGCTGTGGCTACACAAGTAGCTTACCACCACCGGGTGTGACTGTGGAGTGAATGAATAATGTATTGTAAAGCGTCTTTGAGTGTTGAGAATATTATATAAAACTAATGCATTATTATTAATATTATTATAAATCATGGCTAACTCAAAGTCAAAAGAAGGACAACACCAGGACTAAAAAAGAAGAAGAATATAAATGCATATAAATATTACAATAAGATATGAAATAGCATAAGCTGGCATTTCTGTCTTGCCCAACAACAATAAGGTTCAAGCAGGGACTGGACCGCCATCTTTGACAATCCAAGACACTAAACTATTCAAACAAAATAATCCCATCTCATTAGAAAAAAATCTATTTGGTAAACCATCTGTTTTGCACTTCAACTGACAAGAAATATTACTCAACAATCCTATAATACCTTTGGATCATTGCAGGACATGAGGTGGAATAATGCAGAAAATAACAGACAATTCCTGTAAAAAATCCCTCAAATGAATGCATGCTTATATCAAACTTCACACCAATTTTCACGCTTGCAAGGATTTTATAAACAGATGCGACTTCAATGCATGCTATAAAGCTAATACCGTGACCGAGGACGGAAACTTAGACGTAAACAATTTCAAATCAAGGTTGATTCATTTGGAAAAGGCTTCGAAAAGAACCAGATAACCTGATAGTGATGATATCCAGAAAGTGCCCCATAAAAAAGCCCATAACCATATTAAAGTGATTATTGTGTGATATAAGCCAATATAATCACTGTTTAAAATTGACTATTACCACAATGCCACATCACAAAAACACTCAAATGGTCTGTTTTTATGAGATTAAGGCCAAACGTAATTCAACAAGGGAGATAGAGCAGGAACGTTGCCGGAAAAGGGTGGCTTGCCCTCTCCAGGTTGGAGAAGAGCCCCTGCCTCAAGTGGAGGAGTTCAAGTATCTTGGGGTCTTGTTCACGAGTGAGGGAAGGATGGAGCGTGAGATTGACAGGCGGATCGGTGCAGCC